>CAEFZP010002404.1:0-57636 GCA_903064625.1 Mallotus villosus | reverse complement strand
AACTAGAGAGCATGCAATTTCTGGGGAAATTGTGAGGGTGTGCCTGCTTGTCCGTCCCTTTAAGTTTTTCCCTTCTAGTGATATTTTCAAGCATTTAGCCTACTCATAGTCTATTGCATAATAATTCATTAAGAACACCCTTGGAAAGAAGCTACTGTAACAACGTTATCACTGGAAATATTTCTGATGGAATGGCGATTCAAACAGTAGCTCTATATCTGCTAACTTATGACGTGCCCCCAAAAACGTACATAAACTTGACATTTATTTCGTGGAAAATCGCTCATGCATAAAAAGCTCAATAGCGATCATTGTCAGTAACAACGCAAAATGCGATATAGCCATAGAGGTAATATTAAGTAGAGAGAGCCAACATCGTCTTCCAAGATGGCGTCCCCATTCATTTCTATGAAAAGTGCTCAGTGGCGCAGTGAAGCAAGCTAGAGCGCGAAACGGACAGCGCCATCTTTCTACTTCCGTGTCTTCCGGTCTAAACTAGGAAAAAAGTGAGCCCATAGCTTTTAACGGGCTCACTTTTTTCCTAGCTCCAAGCTGGCTCCGAGACTCGTGCACGCTTGCAAATAGCTGTACACGTCATACTTTGCGACAACCAGTCGCGAGCTTGTGAGCTGGAGCTAAGGCATTGCAGAAAACTGTCAGAATGTGGTACAAGTCCGATCAAGAAGCAGATACATGTGAACTTACGAAAACCAATACTGTAATATTATACGTGCAATGCCTATACGTTGTTCTTTTTGCTCCGTGTTTTTAGTTTGACTGCTAAGTATTGTGTTGGATTAAAGAAACTGCAAGCTTGAATATTTGGCTCCGTCGTTGTTCTAGCTCGGCAAAGCAAGCTAAATTAAGCCTACAGGCTATAGCCTACCTATGTTACTATTATAATGATGATGAGTGTTGCTTACTATTACTAGCTTATTGTTAATGCCATCGTTGTAGTGTTAACTGACATAAAGTTCTAACAATATAACGACCATAACATTGTCGTTATGACATGATTTATTCATCTTCGTCTTTGCTCCAGAATAACATGTTATCTACAATGACACCGTAACATGCCACGATATTATAACTAATTATATTAGGCTATAATTAGCCTACTTTGTCATGCAATGAGAATAATCGCGTTCATTAGCCTACAAAATGGTTAAATATGCTTTAAAATAACGGAAATAAACTCTACAAACAACCGTCATGTATATGTGCAAGCATTTGTAAAACGTGCTACAATTAAGGCAGGCAATTTTAGATTACCAAGTCCTTTCTCCTTGTTCTCATTCAGCTCAGGTAAATCAGCACTTTCTGATGTTCCCTTGTGTGCTCGTCCCCTGTTAGTATCCGCGAACACGTTTCGAGGCAACTTTTCTTGACGTAAGCAAATAAATGGGTTGCTAGTTTACCTATTTCGGATTGGTTTCAAACATAGCAAAAATCTGGAAAAATTATTCTATGAAAAAGCTAGTAGTATGAGCCAGGTTCGAGTATCGAACAAAAATTATTGGGGGAGATAGTTTTGTAAATGTTGACTGGAGTTAATAGATTAAAAACGACCGGAAGACACGGAAGTCAAGTCGAAGATGCAATACCACCTACATCCACCGGGGCCGTTGCTTCAACCCAAGGGGCGAGGGGTGGGGGCTTGGATATAGCCCTTTGTGGGGAAGCTGCCCCGGTAAATTGTATAATACAGTGTTCGTCTTGGTGGCGATCGTTGGTTGAACGTTCCGTTGTACGGTTTAGGCTGAAATTAAATATTGCTTTCATGAACAGATTGACAAGTTTAGGCTGTGTCAATGAAGTTCGGGTTAGTAGTCAGACAGTTTCACTTATTGAAATACTTTTGATTTAAGGGAGTGCCGAACATGTTCTGTCGCCGTTTGACTTCCTACTGTAAACAGCTGTGGATGTTTTTGTTAGCTACAGTCTCGCGTAGGCTACAGCGTTGCAGTACTCGTTTGAAATCACAGGTAATGATTATTTCACCAACAAATCGTTTACTTGTAATCTAATGTCATAATAAATCGTACAACGAAAATGTATTTGTGAGTAATGTTTATTTTAACGATTGAAAACAGATGCATCATAGACCGCTGTAGTATGTGTTGCCCGGGCAACATAGGCTAATGTCATAAAATGGATCGCAAGCTGGTGTAGGACATATTGATTCATCTAAATCAGTCGTTCTCAAAGTGTGGTCCGCGGACCACTGGTGGTCCGTACTGCCCCCGTAGTGGTCCGCGACGGCCACAAGTAAATTATTGCGACATTTCTAACATACAACTCAGAACGAAGATACACAGTCAGTAGTAGCCTATTAAAATGGGCTACACACGTTCCGCATTCTGACATCGCAGCTTCTGCATGGGTTGTACCAGAGCCTCTCTGGTTGTACCATGTGAAGGAGTTATCCCCTCCCAAATAGAGATGGTTGGGTCCAGGCCGTCTTTTCTAAAAAGTTTTCTCAGATAGGCTACCGATTGCTGGGCCGAAATATTGTGCACACTGCCAGTGAGCGACGAATCTGACTGAGGCTAATGGGGACGCAGTCTCACACTCAAATTGCAAGTTTAAACAAATCACAAAAATAATCGGACCAGCTGGCTAAAAGCAGAATTCCCATATTCCCTCTTGAAAGCTGCCCTGCTCGACTTTTTAGATGTTGAATTGACTGTAAAACTGTAAAATTATGAACTTTGTGACATGACGCGAAGACATGGCCGCCGCTCCAGTATGCGGTCTGTTCCCGGGCGACATTCTCACTCAAATGTCAAGACTTTCGTGACCCAAATCAAAATTCTGATCCGACAGATCAATGGGGAATCGCTTTTTCTCTCTCTAAGGCTGTCCTACTCTGACTTTTTGGCCTTTTAAACGGTAGCGGCTGGTGAGTTTTTTTGCGCAGTTGGGCGGCGCGGGGGGGGGGTCGTTACACAGAACTTTTTTTAACATTAAATATATATGTATTAGCTATGTTGGATGCTGTCGTCCTCTCCTACTATTTCTTTAATGCCTAACGAATCTATCTCTTGACCCTGTATGTATGCTTGAGCAGCACTGGTTGAAGCGTGAAAATATTGTAAACAATGTTTGCATAGGCCTATATGCAGGGAGCAACGCTAGTGCTAAATAACTATTTTGCTTGTCGGCTAGTAGGGCTCGTGAGACAGCTCACCAAAAGAACGATGGGGAAGCCACTTGTCTAGCAGATTAAGACATGTTCGTAGGTACCTAGCGAAAAGTAGCCTCAACTTTCCTAGACTAAGCTACGATACTAATGCTGAAGGGTCGCTGATATCGCATAGCGTCGTTGCTAACGTGTGATGTTGTGACTGTGTGTGTAACACTGAATTACTCACTGAACAACCAGCTAACCAGCTCTGGTTACTTAGCATACAGGTTTGAGGAGAAGCTACGGGTGTATGTCCCGTAGGCCTACAGCCCATCATCCTTTGCTAGCTATGTTGCTCTCGTAGATACGTGATAATTATATGGGATGTGAGGGAATGATAAAGGTCTCTGATTCGACGAATAAGATGTCAATATAAGTAAGAAACGATGTCATTGGCCAGGGGCATCGCCCCTTTTTTCCGCCAATGAGAAGCCGTTTTTCTCAAATGTATTAAAAAAGTATGAGCGCTCCCATTAGGTGCTTTCGACATGACCTCGCTTCATGCAGCGCTGCAGCTGGCTGCAGGCGGCTGACTTGAAACAGTGAATTCTGGTTAGACTTTTTGTCCGACTTGAGACGGCGCCGAGGCTAGGTCACTGTGACTTAGCCATCAAAGTACCGTGAGATCGATTCGAGAACTGCCGGCTGTGTAGACCAGCGCATTTTCTCAAGAGCAACTGCACGGCTTCAAATGACGACACAGCTATTTCATGATTGGCCAGACTCACACACGACAACTTTGACGCTTGTTTTGTAATTATTCTGACACCTTCAGTTTCCCCAATGCTCAAATCCGGACCAAACAATTTGATTGACTAAAACATTTGTTGAAGAAAGGGTTTTGGGCCACCTCTTCTACTAACGGAAAGACTAAGTTTAATTATAAATAAAGTAACGTAAGCAAACAGCGCTTGATCGGCCATGACTGACATCAACGCAGCAAACCACGAGAAGCTGGAATGTCCAACTTCACAGAGCCGTTTTCAACTCCTCCCCGACTGCAAGCGGCTTCTCTCGCCGGTCGTTTCATGCAGCCGCAGTCCATGTCGAACGCACCTAATGACTTCCATTTGGCCGGCGCCCCTCCAGGGGGCGTGGCTTATCTCAGTGATAACGAATGGCAATATATTATATTTGGTCACATTTAAGTGGTTGTTGACAGGGACTTACGGTCTCCCACACACATTTAACGCGTTAACACAGTACATTTCTTATTTAAATAGTTTGGTATATCATATTTTTGCACGTTTTTTTATTATTATTTTTACGAAAAATTCTAGGAGGGGCGGCGCCCTAGCGCCCTCTATGGACGCACCGCCACTGCTTTTAAATTTAACTATTTGTATGATCCGTGTGGTCCTTTTGCCATTGTAAATGCTATCCTTTCCCGGTTTTCTGAAACCTAGCTGCGCGCGCATCCTGAATGTTGGTAAACATGAAAGTGGTCTATTTAGTTAGATGGTCCGCAAGTTTTTATTTATTGGCCAAGTGGTCCTTGGTCTGAAAAAGTTTGAGAAACACTGATCTAAATGTATCAACGTCAATATATAAATGTTTTCTGATATTTTAAAGCTACCTCAGAGACGTCTGAATGTCGAGTTGCTCGCTATATTTATAGCATAGAGTAGGCTACCGGACACCGTGAGCTCACAATTCAGCCTAGCCTACATGACGCAGTTCACTCTAAAAAATGCTGGGTAAGGTTTAAAACAGCCCAGTCAATTCCAACCCAGCAGCTGGTTAAATATAGGACAGAACACACGTTAACCCAGCAAGATGGGTTGACCATTTAACCCAGAATGTTGGGTTGATCTGATCATTCAACTCCTAAATGCCTAGCTAGCATTACCTGAACTGTATAGCAAAAAGAAGTAGCACATATAGGCCTACAACTAAATTGAATAATACAAACACGGAGAAAACATAACGTTGTTAGAAACGGTTTTATTGGTTTAATGTAGCCTACTGTAGACTACCTTTTCTATTTTTACCATCCACTTTTGGCGCCTTCACGAACGAACAGCCAGTCGTTAGTTAGCGTTACTACTACACTACAGTAGAGCTATCTACTAGAGCTAGCTACGCTAAACAGTCCAAAAGCAGACAGTTGCAAATAAAAACTCCTTAAAACAAATCGTTTGCAGTACAGTACGTTTATTTCGGTAGCGTTCTTCTGTATAGTTGAAATTTGCCTCTCTGGCTAGACTAAATGTACACAAAGTTGGGCGGTTGCAAACTGAGGTAACGGCTAAAACAAGCTAACGCTATCCTCAACAACACCTAGCTAGGATTCGGACAATCTCACCATTCAGTTGCTGCAAGAAATGTGTCTACAGTACACCACCGGTGACCGGACTAGTATTTTTGCTGTCCCCTTACAATGTAAGGGTAAAGTAATGCTTCTGGCATTTCAAGTTAGCCTAGCTATCTCCCAGAAGTTAACGAGCTGCTAAACGAATGTTCTTCTACAGCCTGGCAGTCAAGCGTGTTTTCGTGACGTTAGTGACGGTAGGAACGTCAATGACTGTGGCTAGCAAGTTAGCCACATTAGCTTCACTTTTCGCCACAAAAATGTACTTTAAGCTTAAACCATGCATCGGAACGTAAATTCTGATACAAGCAACTCAATCGCTACCAAGACGGAACGTTTTACCGGGTCGTTCTCTATGTAGTCCAAATATTGACCGAGTTTAGGGGTGGGAAAATAAACAATAATAAATATATATGTGAGATTACAAAGGATGGCCACGTCATCGTGGCACACCCAATTAGTATTATTGAAGAGGAGGAATAATCGACCGAAAATTGTTATAATATTTTTTATTTAGTTTAGTTTTGCTTGTTTAGATCCTCATTTAGCCTTTTTTTGCACTTGGCCCCTTAATTACTGCTTGAAACTATATTTAATATTACAACTATTTCACCTATAGTGAAGGTAATCCAATAGAATTGTCAGATTGAAACCGTAATTTCATGAAATTATTTAAACAAAAAACGTAATTAGCCTTGAGAACAAATTTAATTCTACAGCTATGGTAAGAAAATATAAATAGATGTTAGTTTTGTGCTATGTACATGACCTAAAACAAGTCTTTGCCCACACATCCAAAACTTTACAATTAAAACACTTTACTTTACTATACCTCTTTCAATGCTGTTCTTTCTGGTCCCATGGCCTGATCTTTCGGTTCTTTTTTTTTGTTTCTGTTTCCCAATATTCTGTTGTTTTTGAATCATTTGATGCGGCTGCATGAAACGACCGGCGAGAGTAGTCGCTTGCAGTCGGGGAGGAGGTTGAAAACGACTGTGTTAAATCGGACATTCCAGCTTCTTGTGGTTTGCTGCGTTGATGTCAGTCATGGCCGATCAAGCGCTGTTTGCTTACGTTACTTTATTTATAATTAAACTTAGTCTTTCCGTTAGTAGAAGAGGTGGCCCAAAACCCTTTCTTCAACAAATGTTTTATTCAATCAAATTGTTTTGTCCGGATTTGAGCATAGGCGAAACTGTATGGCAAGCCGTTTTATCATTTAATCAATGAATTCTTGATATCCAAAATTCGAATTGTTGATATCAACAATTGCATTTTGGATATCAAGAATTCGAATTTTGGATATCAAGAATTCATTGATTACATGATAAAACGGCTTGCCATAAAACTGAAGGTGTCAGAATAATTACAAAACAAGCGTCAAGTTGTCGTGTGTGAGTCTGGCCAATCATGAAATAGCTGTGTCGTCTTTGAAGCCGTGCAGTTGCTCTGAGAAAATGCGCTCGTCTACACAGCCGGCAGTTCTCGAATCGATCTCACGGTACTTTGATGGCTACGTCACAGTGACCTAGCCTCGGCGCCGTCTCAAGTCGGACAAAAAGTCTAACCAGAATTCACTGTTTCAAGTCAGCCGCCTGCAGCCAGCTGCAGCGCTGCATGAAGTGAGGTCATGTCGAACGCACCTATTAACTCCAGTCAACATTTACAAAACTATCTCCCCCAATAATTTTTGTTCGATACTCGAACCTGGCTCATACTACTAGCTTTTTCATAGAATAATTTTTCCAGATTTTTGCTATGTTTGAAACCAATCCGAAATAGGTAAACTAGCACCCCATTTATTTGCTTACGTCAAGAAAAGTTGCCTCGACACGTGTTCGCGGATACTAACAGGGGACGAGCACACAAGGGAACATCAGAAAGTGCTGATTTACCTGAGCTGAATGAGAACAAGCAGAAAGGACTTGGTAATCTAAAATTGCCTGCCTTAATTGTAGCACGTTTTACAAATGCTTGCACATATACATGACGGTTGTTTGTAGAGTTTATTTCCGTTATTTTAAAGCATATTTAACCATTTTGTAGGCTAATTAACGCGATTATTCTCATTGCATGACAAAGTAGGCTAATTATAGCCTAATATAATTAGTTATAATATCGTGGCATGTTACGGCGTCATTGTAGATAACATGTTATTCTGGAGCAAAGACGAAGATGAATAAATCATGTCTGATAACGACAATATTGTTATGGTCGTTATATTGTTAGAACTTTATGTCAGTTAACACTACAACGATGGCATTAACAATAAGCTAGTAATAGTAAGCAACACTCATCATCCTTATAATAGTAACATAGGTAGGCTATAGCCTGTAGGCTTAATTTAGCTTGCTTTGCCGAGCTAGAACAACGACGGAGCCAAATATTCAAGCTTGCAGTTTCTTTAATCCAACACAATACTTAGCAGTCAAACTAAAAACACGGAGCAAAAAGAACAACGTATAGGCATTGCACGTATAATATTACAGTATTGGTTTTCGTAAGTTCACATGTATCTGCTTCTTGATCGGACTTGTACCACATTCTGACAGTTTTCTGCAATGCCTTAGCTCCAGCTTACAAGCTCGCGACTGGTTGTCGCAAAGTATGACGTGTACAGCTATTTGCAAGCGTGCACGAGTCTCGGAGCCAGCTTGGAGCTAGGAAAAAAGTGAGCCCGTTAAAAGCTATGGGCTCACTTTTTTCCTAGTTTAGACCGGAAGACACGGAAGTAGAAAGATGGCGCTGTCCGTTTCGCGCTCTAGCTTGCTTCACTGCGCCACTGAGCACTTTTCATAGAAATGAATGGGGACGCCATCTTGGAAGACGATGTTGGCTCTCTCTACTTAATATTACCTCTATGGATGGGACGTATGGCACTGACGCATCGATGCTTGTGTCGCAAAACCAATACGCACAGTTTCGAAAAAGTGGTTTGGAGCTTGTGTCAAATGACGATGCCACGTCATTGATGACGTTCAATGCTTCAGACGTCACGAACTGGTTCAAAGTTGTGGCGCACTTCTAAACCTTAAAAGAGGTCAAGAAACTAGTGCATGTCGTCTTAATAGGAGGCGAACACTAGATTGGCAGAAGCGCAGACAGTTATTACAAGAGTATATAGTTATTATTAGTAGACGATTAGAGAGTTATCATTAGCAGAAGAGTATAGTTCATTAGCAGAAGAGTATAGTTCATTAGCAGAAGAGCAGAAAGTAGAAGACGAGAGTATGGATGCTACCGGAGGAAGAAAGCGATCAAGAGTATGGGAACATTTTGATATGGTATCCCCCAATAAGGTAAATAGGCTATGGTGTGACTGCATATACCAATCATAATGAATCAATATAATAATGTCATGCTTTAACATCTCTCATTATTTTCAGGTTCAGTGTTTGCTGTGCCCTCAAGAGTTGGCATACAACAATAATACCTCTTCTATGTTGAGGCACTTTCGAGCCAAACATGAGAATGTAGCTACACCGCAGGCCAATGTGACCAATCCAGGCAGCGCTGGAGTTCCTTCCAACGGTAATTAGACTATTATTAAATCAGTATTGTACTTGTATAATTCATGTAATTTAATTATTATCTGTCCATTCTATTGATAATCATGAAAATGATGATCATAAATATATTTGTTACAGTGTCCAGAAAACTAATGCTGGATGATGCATTGGTCAACATGATTGTAAAGGATGTCCAGCCTTTTACACTGGTAGAGGACGATGGGTTCAAGGCCTTTGTCCACCTGTTGGATCCTACTTACAACATCCCTGGGAGAAAGGCATTAAAGAGAATGGTGGAGGCCAAGTACAAGGCCACTAAAGAGGAGGCCATGGCTGAGGTGAGGAAGGCCTCTGCCGTTAGCCTGACGGCTGACATGTGGACCTCCATGAACATGGACGCTTACCTGGCTGTGACATGCCACTACATCACAGACCAGGCAAAGCTGTCCACAGTTCTTTTAGGGGTAGGGAAGTTTACCCAAAGCCACACAGCAGCTCACCTTGCTGAGGTCAAACACACCCTGATGGTGGAGTGGGGAATCAGAGGAAAGGTGAGAAGCCTGGTCACAGATTGTGCAGCCAACATGATTGCCTCTGCAAACCTGCTCAGTGTGCGGCATGTGACTTGTTTTCCCCATGTACTAAATCTTGTGGTGAAAAGATCCCTTTCTCAAACCCCAGAACTAGAAGAGATCCGCACTCGGGCACGCCGAATTGTGGGTCATTTTAAATCCAGCACCAAAGCTAAGGAGAAGCTGTCGGAAATGCAGGTCAATATGGGAAGAAAAGAACTGAAAATGATCCAGGAGGTGGACACTAGGTGGAACAGTGTTTTTGCCATGCTGGACAGACTCTACAACGTCAGAGAACCACTTGGTGCAGCTCTCACCACTTTGAGCACAGACTTAAGTCCCATCACTGCTGAGGACTATGAGACAATCCGACAGTGCCTTGCTGTTTTAAAACCATTCAATCAAGCCACTGTGGAGCTATCAGAAGAGAAAAGGGTGTCTGGATCTAAAGTCATCCCACTGATCAAAATGCTGAAGCAACATTGTGCCCAGATAAGGCACAATGTTGGTGCCAAACTGGCAACCAATTTGAAAAACAATTTGCTAGAAAAGTTTAATCTTCTGGAGAAGATATCCACACTGTCTGTGGCAACACTGCTGGATCCCAGATTCAAAGCAGCGGGGTTCTGCAGTGCCACTTGTGCACAGGGTGCCACTGAGAGGCTGACCAGGGAATGTGCCCACTTCTTTGAGACTGATGTCTCTGAAGGTTCTGCTCCACAGGAGTCGGCAGCAACACCAGGTACCTTGGCTCAGGAAGCTGAGGACAACCTTTGGGCCCTGCTGGACTGCGAAGTGAGATCACAGCAGGTGACCAACCCAACTGCCAGTGCCACTGTGGAGGTTCAAGGGTATAGTATTTCCAATTTTATTGTTTGCTGCTGAATTACAATTGGTTGAATTAAATGACAATGCTTTTTCTCTGTAGAATTAATACAAGTACATTTCCTTCTATACAGGTATTTGAAAGAACCAAACGTGGCCAGGACAGAGGACCCTCTGGACTACTGGGTCACACGCAAGGCCCTTTACCCTCAGTTATTTAAAGTGGCCATGCAGTTTTTGTGTACACCAGCATCCTCAGTGCCTTGTGAGAGGATCTTCTCCAAGGCTGGTGAAATTGTGAGCCAGAGGAGAAGCCGCCTGAAGCCCAGCACAGTGGAACAAATCCTGTTCCTAAATAAAAACTTATAAATGTATTGAAATCACATCAAACTGTTGCACAAACACATCCCCCCAAACCCTGTTATGGTACACTGTTTTCATATTGCACAAGCACATCCCCCCTGTCCCCACACGTATTCCCCTGATTCACAATACATATCACAAATGTAAGGAATGAGACAGCTATATAAGCAGAGTGGTTGTGTAGGCTACCACTCTGTATCAGCAGTCATTTAATACTTGCATTCTACCGTCTACTGTCAAAAATGAACGACATTGAATAATTAACGAGGCGAAGTACCGCCAGAAACTACTGGTACATCGCATTCAGTTAGTTTAAACGGCTGCTATAATTTAGCTGACCACTAGATGTCACTGTGCTCTCCAATTTCAATGCGCCAATAGTTTGGCTCTTTGGGCCGGCACAATCCGGAAGAAACCACCAAAGCTTCACAAGGCATCGTTCGCCCATCCCTACTCAGTGGCGCAGTGAAGCAAGCTAGAGCGCGAAACGGACAGCGCCATCTTTCTACTTCCGTGTCTTCCGGTCTAAACTAGGAAAAAAGTGAGCCCATAGCTTTTAACGGGCTCACTTTTTTCCTAGCTCCAAGCTGGTTCCGAGACTCGTGCACGCTTGCAAATAGCTGTACACGTCATACTTTGCGACAACCAGTCGCGAGCTTGTGAGCTGGAGCTAAGGCATTGCAGAAAACTGTCAGAATGTGGTACAAGTCCGATCAAGAAGCAGATACATGTGAACTTACGAAAACCAATACTGTAATATTATACGTGCAATGCCTATACGTTGTTCTTTTTGCTCCGTGTTTTTAGTTTGACTGCTAAGTATTGTGTTGGATTAAAGAAACTGCAAACTTGAATATTTGGCTCCGTCGTTCTAGCTCGGCAAAGCAAGCTAAATTAAGCCTACAGGCTATCCTATGTTACTATTATAATGATGAGTGTTGCTTACTATTACTAGCTTATTGTTAATGCCATCGTTGTAGTGTTAACTGACAAAGTTCTAACAATATAACGACCATAACAATATTGTCGTTATCAGACATGATTTATTCATCTTCGTCTTTGCTCCAGAATAACATGTTATCTACAATGACGCCGTAACATGCCACGATATTATAACTAATTATATTAGGCTATAATTAGCCTACTTTGTCATGCAATGAGAATAATCGCGTTCATTAGCCTACAAAATGGTTAAATATGCTTTAAAATAACGGAAATAAACTCTACAAACAACCGTCATGTATATGTGCAAGCATTTGTAAAACGTGCTACAATTAAGGCAGGCAATTTTAGATTACCAAGTCCTTTCTCCTTGTTCTCATTCAGCTCAGGTAAATCAGCACTTTCTGATGTTCCCTTGTGTGCTCGTCCCCTGTTAGTATCCGCGAACACGTTTCGAGGCAACTTTTCTTGACGTAAGCAAATAAATGGGGTGCTACTTTACCTATTTCGGATTGGTTTCAAACATAGCAAAAATCTGGAAAAATTATTCTTTGAAAAAGCTAGTAGTATGAGCCAGGTTCGAGTATCGAACAAAAATTATTGGGGGAGATAGTTTTGTAAATGTTGACTGGAGTTAATAGATTAAAAACGACCGGAAGACACGGAAGTCAAGTCGAAGATGCAATACCACCTACATCCACCGGGGCCGTTGCTTCAACCCAAGGGGCGAGGGGTGGGGGCTTGGTTGCGACACTTCCATAGACTCCCATTGTTATCGAGGAATGCGGAAGTAAAGCGACCATGAGGCGACCAATAGTTCCTAGCATCGTATTTTCCACCGTTGAACCCCATTCATTTTCAGTGTCTCCGAAGTTAGTTAGCTGGTAAATTGACGAAAATCCTACATTTTTTCATATTTTTATCACCACATATCAATTGTTATTAGTAGTATTTCTTATAGCTAGCTTTAGATAAAAAATCGTAAGATTATAGCTTGTTAGATTCTAAATGCAGTTAGAGCTAGTAGGTCTAGTATCTAACGTAGAGCTAAGCAACACTTTTACTGATAGCTAGAGAGCACGGGTTTCATAACCAGAAGTCCGTTCGTTTGTAGTCTGTCATATTAGTTCTAGTTATTGGTGTTCGTTGGCATACAAAGTTAGTCTTCTCTTATTAGTCTATAGTACATCTGATTATAGATAGCAACACTGAATTGCAGATCGTCCAGCTAGCTCTCTTGAACAGTTGCTGGTGATAATGGTTAGATTCAACTTGCATCAAGTAGGCCTACTACAAATATAAGTGTTGTTAATGTGGTAAATTGTAAGTGGGCAGAAGTTTAACAAGTCCCATTTACTTCAACAGTCAAAGGTTAAACATTAAGTGGACCAATATAGTCCTCATTAGGCTACTGTTTGGTATGTACAGAACTGGTACAGTATGGTAGCTTGCATAGCCATTTCTAGCTCAGCTTCACAATATTGTGTTATGTATTATAAGTGAATGTAATACATACATGTTAATAAAGTAGCAGACATACATGATACAACAAGCCAGTAACCAATTGACATTATGTGTTAATATACCGTTAATATATATATATATAGGTGAATCGAGTTGGTGCTTCTGTCTGTCCCGCCGAAAACCATTCAAACAGGTTGACAGCAGTGGGGTTTTTTTAACAACAGCGAGCTACCGGAACCACGTGACAAAAAAGCTCTAGCTTTTTTTCCAGCGTTTCACTGGCAGTGAGTGTTCACAGTGTTGTATTTCACTCCATTTTACACCAAAAACGTCAGGGAGGACTTCCTTTTGTAGATACGAGTCAGCCGAAGATAGCCAGAATGTCGGATGTCTTCAAACGAGCTTGTTTCAATTGGTAATTTGCCTGAGAAAGCGACTTCCGTTGGCCAGCTTCATTGAAAACCATTCAAACAGGTTGACAGCAGTGGAGTTGCTAGGAACTATTGAGAGCTACATGAACCACGTGATCACGTGTCGGCGAGATCATAGCGTGTCGCAACTCTCTTTTTCTATGGCTCTGGTTGTACCCCGTGTAAATATTACCGTCAATCTACTGGGACCTACATTGTTTAATATCAACCGGTCTGTTCGGATCAGAGTCCTGAGATCACTATCTTCTAGGATACATATTTTATTGCTATTTGGTCTTTGTGGTGGCTGTTTGATATCTTGCCCTAAAAAACATAGCAGTCTCAGCCGACCACGTCAGAAAAACAACCAGCCCTTCTTGACGCTATCCAGTGTGTCCTCACACCTGATCACATGGTTTCTATCTGCCAGACATGTTAGGCTGCATCTAACTGTTGTCTTGCCTCTTTTTCCCCCAGAAGTGCAGCAGCTCTCTCTCCCGGAGCCCCCACAGATTAAAGAGGAACAGGAGCTGTGGACCAGTCAGGAGGAAGAGCAGCTCCAAGGACTGCAGTCTGAAACTACAGACTCCATCTTCACTTCTCTCATAGTGAAACATGATTCTGATCAGGATGGTTCCTCTGAATGTTCACATATTAACCAGACTGTTAAAGTGGAGAACAGAGAAGGAGACTCTTTACCCACCAACACAACTGAGGAGCAAATCAAAGCAGAGCCTCATGTACAAGACTCTGCAGCACCAGAACCAGGCAGTGACTCTCAGCCACTCTCTGTTGTAGCTCCAGACTGTCCTGCAGCTCAGAGTTTGGAGGAGAAGGAACAGGGAGGAGTGATGCTTTTACGGAACAGAACACTAAACAATGATGCTCTTCCAAGAGACAATAGACCACAGGGAAGTCACACAGGAAAAACTATACATCAGTGTCAACAATGTAACAAAACTTGTATATCTGAATCTCATTTGATCAAGCACATGACAACACACACAGGAGAGAAACCTTTTCAGTGTCAACAATGTAACAAACGATTTGCTCAGAAAGGTAATCTTGTTAGTCACATGAGAACACACACAGGAGAGAAACCTTTTCAGTGTCAACAATGTAACAAAGGATTTGCTCACGAAGGTAATCTTGTTAGTCACATGAGAACACACACAGGAGAGAAACCTTTTCAGTGTCAACATTGTAACAAAGGATTTGCTCACAAAACTACTCTTGTTCGTCACATGAGAACACACACAGGAGAGAAACCTATTCAGTGTCAACAATGTAACAAGGATTTGCTCACGAAGGTAATCTTGTTCGTCACATGAGAACACACACATGAGAGAAACCTTTTCAGTGTCAACATGTGACAAAGATTTGCTCAAAAAGGGTTCTTGTTCGGCACATGAGAACACACACAGGATAGAAACATTTTCAGTGTCAACAATGTAACAAACGATTTGCCTCACAAAGGTAATCTTGTTAGTCACATGAGAACACACACAGGAGAGAAACCTTTTCAGTGTCAACAATGTAACAAACGATTTGCTCACACAAAGTAATCTTGTTAGTCACATGAGAAAACACACGGGAGAGAAACCATAGTGTGAATTAGGTAATGCTTTATGCCAGAAGACCATTTTGGTTAATCGAATGAGAAAGGATATAAGGTCGAATTGATTTCCTGTCCAGTGGGTATTTAGTGAAATCTGTTCCCTCTGTGTTCTCAGTGTTAAAGACTCGTGATGAAACTTGTTATACGTAATGATCACAGTAACATAAATCAACCAGCATCACTGTATTGCGTCCTAAATCATCCGACTGTAATATAAAGGGGGGGAACCACTTTTCCTCAGGCCTCCAGGGAAATCTGTTCCCCTTGTGTCGTCAGTGTAAAGACTTTTGTAAAATATTTTCTACAAAAGTTTTGAAATGTTGAAATAAATTAATTTTCTAAAATTGCTTTGCATCATTGATGAGTACAGTACAATTTAAAAAAAACATTTTATTACCTTTTTTATCGCAATTTCTTTTTCAACCTTCCTAAACTTTTTTTCAGGCCTCCAGGGAAATCTATATTTTTAGAAAGGTTGAAAAGTGTTTTAGAAAAACTTATTTATAAAAAAAACTATGAATACAAAGTTTTGAAATGTTTTAAAGAAGTTTTTGAAAAAGAAAAAATCTAAAGTTTTGAAAATGTTGAGAAAAATGTTTCCGAAAAACTTTTTGTACGGCTGAATGACAGATCTCCCTAGAGGCCTGAGGAAGCTGATGTGTAGATGACACTTACTATAGAAAGAGTTTTGTAGTGAAGATATCTAGAAGATGTATTACAAGTAGTCCTGTATTTTGAACATAAAACGTTTCACTGGAACTTTCTTATTAGCCAAGTTGTATCTTACTTCATTAATGCAAATGATTTATTGTCTCTTTAGACTTTGCAACCTTTTGTATAGTATGTTAGACTTGTTTAAACCTACAACCACTTATTTAAGATTTACTCCTATACCTTTTATTATTTCTACCTAGAACACATTTATAGCTAGCATGTGCTTCTTCAGCATTCCCGTTCACTGCAACCCCCGCAGACCACTGGGCTGACAGACGCCGGGGGGGGGGACACGAAGTTAGGGGCTAAGAGAGGCGGGGCAGGCACGGCCAAGCGGGCGCTGCGTACGCAGGAGGGAGGGCGAGGCGCAGCGAGCGAAACGGGGGACAAGGCAGAGGAGTGAGGGAGATGGGCCAGCGATAAGGGGCTATGGGGGTGTGGGGGAGGGATGGGTTGAGAGGGGAGGAGAATCGCAAAAGCAGGTAGGGGGCGGGAAAATTGGGACATGTTGATAAAAGGAGTGGGGGTGAGCGGCCGGGGACGCGGGGCGGGGGGGGGTAGCAGGTGGGCAGAGCAAAAGGCAATTGGGGACAGGAGGGGGGGAGGGTCGTGGGGAATACGGGTGGGCGGAGCGTCGGTGTGATGGGGAGGTGTGTCGGGGAAGCTGGGGGACGCGGGGGTGGAAACGTAAGGGGGGGAAAGGTAGAAAAAGGACGTAGATATGTCACAAGTATATACGTTCGCACTTCTAACTTTAGCATACCTCTCCTAACGCCCCACCTGCTGCTCTCGCTTTCTATAGATCTTGGAACTGCAGTCTGCTGTGAAAAAGGCCGACTTCATATCCAGCGTAGCATCCCATGCTTCGCTTTGATGCCCTCTCGCCTAAATAGACATGGATCCTACCAGGACACCGCAACCCAGCTGCTTTCTCTGTTCAACCACTCGTTCTCCTCATTCGTTCTCCCACTCTCTCTCCTCGCCGAACTGGACGGATGCGGGACAGTCTGCTTCTTTCCCCACATATAAATGCACATCCACCCCACTCTCTTTTACTACTGTCCAAATCATTTGACACCACTATGTGATGCTCAAACTGAGCCCTAAGCAAAGCTGTTTAATGTTCTCTACTACGCCCACCAGGCCCCTAGCTGACTTTGTGAGAGCTGGACATGCTCCATCAGCGCCCTCCCGATGATGGAACACCGCTGAGTACTTCTTGGGGACTTCAACATCCATCTCGATGAACGCAGCTGTTGACGTTCAAGTCTCTCCTGACCTCCTTCGCGCCTGACGTGCTCAACACACCAGCAACCCATCAGGCAGAAAACAGCTGGACCTCGTCCTGACACGTAACGGTATCACTGACCTACCTCCTGTAACCCCACTACACATCTCTATCACTACTTTATTAGCCAATTCCTCTATACTCACCCTCCCTCCACTCTTCCTACGCTTCCCCTCCCCTCGTAACTTTCGACGCAATCGCCCGCTCCCTATCTCGCACACGTCTCCTCCATATGTAACATCCTCCCGCCCTCCTATTACGATTTCATGTCCCCGACCCCACGACACTGCCACTACCATGCTGTTATCCCATTAACTGAATCACGTGACAACCCTCTGCTGTCACTAGGCCGGCGCGATCTCTCTCTCCCTCCTGCCCGTGGCATCACTGATGTTATTCGTGAAGAACGTTCCACCCTTCTTGAGCGGACTGATGAGGAGATGGCGCATCTAACGACAGTCGAGACCTTGATAAGTATCACTCGCCTGTTCCTCAAATCGTCTCTGCCCATATACCTGATGCTACACATCAGCTACTTCTTGAACAAAATTAGTCTGCCGCAAACCCCACAAACTTTTCTCTACTCTACACGTCTCACACTCTTACTCCCCACTGCCTCCACTCTGACAGCATACGACTTCTCCTCACTCCTTCTTTGAGAAACAAAGTCCTGACATAGCAGTCGGTTCCCCTGACCACCACCTTTCCTATTCACTCACTCTATGACTGCCCTACTCAATGTCTCTCAACTCTTTCTCGGCCCTATCTGAGGCAAGATCTCTGACCTCATCTCTTCTCAGCTCCCTCATCGCCCCACCTCCTGTCCCCGTATCCGTCCCCTCCCCTCTCTTTCACAAACCATCTCTCCTCTCCCTCCATCATAACATTCCTTCTCCATGTCCTCAACTCTTCTATGACTTCCGGCACTTTCCCCTCTGCTTCAACAGCCAGAGTTAGACCCCTACTCAAAAACCCTTCACAACCCTCCCTTAACCCAGCTGTCCTCCAGAACTACAGACCGTATCACTTCGACTTCTTCTACCCTTTCTTTGCTAAAACAATTGAACGCGCTGTATCTAACAACTGTCAACTCTCACTCAGAACAACCTGCTTGACACCACTCGTGCTTCAGACGGCCCACTCCCCTGAAACCACTGCACCTGGCCCCTGTCGGTCCCCACGGCCTCCATCTGCCAGAGCGCTCTCGAGGTCATCCGTCAGCATCTGCTGGACCTCTCTGCAGCATTTGATCCGGTTACCATCAGATCCTGCTGCGCCATACTCTCCGAGCTGGGTCATCACTGGCACTGCACTTCAGTGGATCTCGTCCTACCTGTCGGGAAGATAACCTACCAGGTCTCCTGGGCGGCGCTGTGTCTGACGCGCCTCCTGCCACTGGCGTGCCCACAGGGCTCCGTCCTTGGACCCCTACCTCTCTCTCCTGTACACCACTCGCATTGGACCAATCATCACCCTCACCATGGCTTCTCCTACCACTGCTACGATGACGACACCCAGCTCTACCTTCGTGCCCCACGACCGACATCCGGGATCTCAGCCAGGATTGAGGCCTGCCTCACAGACAACTCTCTGCCTGGATGATCCAAGCACCACCCTCCAGCTGAACCTCGCCAAAACCGAACTCCTCATCATCCCGGCCAACCGTCCATCGCCCATATGACCTCTCATCACACCTGGGATCGTCGACGGTGACCCCTTCGCGTCGTCTGCCAGGAACCTCGGGTTCCAGGATGGCCAGAGGGAACGCAACGCCCCGCTGCTAGTGAGCCCACCCGGTAGCCAGAGAACAGGCGTGATGGAGTCGCAGGTGTAAGAATAGACAAGGCCGAGGTACCGTTTAAAAGGGGCTTTATTTTGCCAAACACGGTAGCGGGGAGGAAAGGGCTGGACGGAACCAAAACAATGAAAGTAAAATAAGTCACACCCCTAACTCAAACGCCAGCCGGCGCGCTAACCAGAAACACAGGGGGTGGTCCGCCCAGGTCTTACCTAGTGTGTTTAACAAGGTTTTAGCTACGGGTGATGTGTGCCCATGGGCCTCTTGCCTAAACACTCCCAAGGTGCTTTCCCCTTCCCCCTGGGAACAGAAGAACAATAATTAATGTCATACACAGATAACACAAAACAGAGCGCAACACAGAGCAGAATTGTCAAATAGAAACAAATAGCGCAACCCAACCAAACAGACCACAGTCAACGGGCAGCTCTACCAAGACAAAAGAGAGCGCGAGAAGCGTAATGCGGCGGTCTTTATACGTGTGGCTCCAGCTGCAGTCACTGATGAGGGGGGGGAGGAGCCAGCGCTTCAATTAGCGAGGGAACCTAGGGGAAACAGAACACACAACCACGAACACAACACTGGGGAACGTAACAATGGGACTGCACCCGACTACATCAAGTCTCTCCTCCAGCCCTACAACCCCCTCCCGCCACCTTCGGTCCTCCTCTGACAACCGTCTGGTGGTCCCACCGCTCAAGACCGCCCGGTCCCAACACAAGCTCTTCCCCTGTCTGGCCCCCCAGTGGTGGAATCAACTCCCCACCTCCATCAGAGACACTGACTGTCTCCCCACCTTCAAGAATAGGCTCAAGACACACTTGTTCCGGGAATACAACGGTACCTAGGAAAGATCTGCTGGACATTAGTTTCTTCCAGGATCACAAGGACTCTTACTTAGAGAGCTGCTGCTCTTGTCGGTTAGCTGTAACTGATTGTGAGGTAGTTTACTGTTGTTTGCTCTTCCACAGGTGCACTTTTAGATTCATGTTGTCCAATTGCAACTTGTATAACTTCATGCTCTTATGATTTTTCCCTTTGGCACTTATTTTTGTTTTTTTTCACAATGTATGATTCATGTTTGACTACTTGCAATGTTGGGGATATCTCGTTGTTATGATCAGTGACCTATGCACTTTTGTAAAGCTCTCTCTTGGAAGTCGCTTTGGATAAAAGCGTCTGCTAAATGAATAAATGTAATGTAAATGTAAATATGTTGAATGTATGCACCTTCCTACAAAGTAAATTCCTTGTCTGTGTAAAGTTTCATGGCGAGTAAAACCTTTTCTGATTGTGAGATGAAAAGCATACCCATCTGAAACAGGTATCCAATCAGACTGATCACCTTCTGAAAATACAGTTTGAATATTGAGTTGTTCCATTGGTATTTTTTCATATGTTCTGTAGATTTCAATAGGTTACAACTGACAGATTATTATTCGGTCAACATTTGACCATAAATGCTGTAGTTGCCTGTTGCTTTGAAAACTTAAAAGCGATAGTCTATATATTTTTTTACTATCTGGTAACTTAAATTTAACCGTAATGAAACATAAGTTGGATAACTACAGCTTTTACTTTGAAATATGTTCAATGGTGGCCCCTGCCACGATATACCCGGACCGATATTGGTGTAACACTGTACTGTTTGAAAACACAACTCGGGCTCAGGAAGAACGACAGATTTTTTTTAATGGAGGTTGTCTCATTTCTACACTCCACCGTTTGAAATCTAAGCACATTAGCTGATAGTTGTTGACAATGCGTTGGTTCAGTGAACGACGCAGCTATGCGCTTCCCGAGACTAGCCTGCCCGGAAGTAAACAGAAGCTCGATGTTGTTCACATCCGACAGGACTTGTGCGTCGCTACTCTTTAACACTAAGGAAGGACCCAGGTGCTAATAGCTAACCTCGTTCTGCAGAGTATCACTTTTACTCCACCAAAATGTCAAAATTAGATTTGTTTAGAGATTTGATCCGTGAGAGACTAACAACGGCAGCTTTGGAGATTTTCGGGGCCGTTGAAAAAACGTTTGCTGAGTTCCAAGAAGAAATCTATAATTCCAAGGAGGAGAGCGCGCGCCTCAAACGATTGTTGGACATAGTTACTTCACCGGAGATCAAGATACACCGAACAGGTAGGGTGGACAGTTACAACGCAACATATTTTTGGCCAAGGCTAGCTCCAACCAACTGCCAAATAACTAGCTTATAGAGTCTATTGGTTTCAATGTAGCCCTTGAGCCCAAAAGTTTGCCCACTCCTGTTATAGACTTCGTGGAACCCCGCCACGAGGTTGCAAACGTATTGAATCAAACGTCCAGGAAGGGTGGAGTTGAGTTGTATCCAGTGTCACAAAATCTACTATCAATTTTGGGGAGACATTTTCTCAAGAGCAATTCCGGAGGGGGACACCAAAATTACTGCTGTAACACACCCTTCATTGTAATTAGTTAAATGTATATTATGAATATTATTTAAATGTCCTTATGTTTACAGTCATTTGTTTGGGCGAACAAATCCTATTTTTCCCAGGATGGGGATTGTGTCCCCTGGGATTTTTGCCTATGGTTGTACCCCGTGTAAATATTACCATCAATCTACTGGGACCTACATTGTTTAATATCAACCGGTCTGTACGGATCAGAGTCCTGAGATCACTATCTTCTAGGATACATTATTTTATTGCTAATTGGTCTCTGTGGTGGCTGTTTGATATCTTGCCCTAAAAAACATAGCAGAGTCACAGCCGACCACGTCAGAAAAACAACCAGCCCTTCTTGACACCATCCAGTGTGTCCTCACACCTGATCACATGGTTTCTATCTGCCAGACATGTTAGGCTGCATCTAACTGATGTCTTGCCGCTTCTTCCCCCAGAAGTGCAGCAGCTCTCTCTCCCGGAGCCCCCACAGATTAAAGAGGAACAGGAGATGTGCACCAGTCAGGAGGAAGAGCAGCTCCAAGGACTGCAGTCTGAAACTACAGACTCCATCTTCACTTCTCTCATAGTGAAACATGATTCTGATCAGGATGGTTCCTCTGAATGTTCACATATTAACCAGACTGTTAAAGTGGAGAACAGAGAAGGAGACTCTTTACCCACCAACACAACTGAGGAGCAAATCAAAGCAGAGCCTCATGTACAAGACTCTGCAGCACCAGAACCAGGCAGTGACTCTCAGCCACTCTCTGTTGTAGCTCCAGACTGTCCTGCAGCTCAGAGTTTGGAGGAGAAGGAACATGGAGGAGTGATGCTTTTACAGAACAGAACACAAAACAATGAGGCTCTTCCAAGGGACAATAGACCACAGGGAAGTCAAACAGGAAAAACAATACATCAGTGTCAACAATGTAACATAACTTTTAGATCTGAATCTCGTTTGATTATGCACGTGACAACACACACAGGAGAGAAACCTTTTCAGTGTCAACAATGTCACAAACAATTTTCTGTCAAAAGTACTCTTGTTCGTCACATAGCAAGACACACAGGAGAAAAACCGTTTCAGTGTCAACAATGTAAAAAACAATTTGCTCAGAAATGTCATCTTGTTCGTCACATGACAACACACACAAGAGAGAAACATTTTCAGTGTCAACAATGTAACATAACTTTTAGATCTGAATCTCATTTGATCAAGCACATGAGAACACACACAGGAGAGAAACCTTTTAATTGTCAACAATGTAACAAACGATTTGCTCAGAAAGGTAATCTTGTTAGTCACATGAGAACACACACAGGAGAGAAACCTTTTAAGTGTCAACATTGTTATGAACAATTTGCTGTCAAAAGTAATCTTGTTCGGCACATGAGAACACACACAGGAGAGAAACCTTTTCAGTGTCAACAATGTAACAAAAGATTTGCTCACAAAAGTACTCTTGTTCGTCACATGAGAACATACACAGGAGAGAAACCTTTTCAGAGTCAACAATGTCACAAACTATTTTCTTTCAAAAGTAATCTTGTTCATCACATGAGAAAACACACAGGAGAGAAACCTTTTCAGTGTGAACAATGTAACAAACAATTTTCTTTCAAAAGTAATCTTGTTCGTCACATGAGAAAACACACAGGAGAGAAACCTTTTCAGTGTCAACAATGTAACAAAAGATTTGCTCGCAAAAGTCATCTTGATGAACATGTGAGAACACACAGGAGAGAACAATTTTCAGTGTCAACAATGTAACAAACTATTATCTGTCAAAAGTAATCTTGATCATCACATTTCTCAGGCCTCCAGTGAAATCTGTTCCCTCTGTGTTCTCAGTGTTAAAGATTTGTGATGAAACTTGTTATACATAATGATCACAGTAACATAAATCACCAGCATCACTGTATTGCGTCCTAAATCATCCGACTGTAATATAAAGGGGGGGAACCACTTTTCTCAGGCCTCCAGGGAAATCTGTTCCCCTTGTGTCGTCAGTGTAAAAGACTAATGTAAAATATTTTCTACAAAAAGTTTTGAAATGTTGAAAATAAATTATTTTCAAAAATGGCTTTGCATCATTGATGAGTACAGTACATTTAAAAAAAAACATTTTATTACCTTTTTTATCGCAATTTCTTTTTCAACCTTCCTAAACCTTTTTTCAGGCCTCCAGGGAAATCTATATTTTTCGACAGGTTGAAAAAGTGTTTTAGAAAAATAATTTATAAAAAAAACGATGAAAAAAAAGTTTTGAAATGTTTTGAAAAAGAAAAATTTAAAGTTTTTAAAACGTTGAGAAAAATGTTTCCGAAAAACTTTTTGTAAGGCTGAATGACAGATCTCCCTAGAGACCTGAGGAAGCTGATGTGTAGATGACACTTAACAATAGAAAGAGTTTGTAGTGAAGATAATCTAGAAGATGTATTACAGTAGTCTGTATTTTGAACATTAAAACGTTTCACTGGAACTTTCTTATTAGCCAAGTTGTATCTTCATTAATGCAAATGATTTATTGTCTCTTTAGACTTTGCACCTTTTGTATAGTATAGTTAGACTTGTTTAAACCTACACCACTTATTTAAGATTTACTCCTATATGTTGAATGTATGCACCTTCCTGCCAAAGTAAACTCCTTGTCTGTGTAAAGTTTCATGGCGAGTAAAACCTTTTCTGATTGTGAGATGAAAAGCATACCCATCTGAAACAGGTATCCAATCAGACTGATCACCTTCTGAAAATACAGTTTGAATATTGAGTTGTTCCATTGGTATTTTTTCATATGTTCTGTAGATTTCAATAGGTTACAACTGACAGATTATTATTCGGTCAACATTTGACCATAAATGCTGTAGTTGCCTGTTGCTTGGAAAACTTAAAAGCGATAGTCTATATCGTTTTTTACTATCTGGTAACTTCAATTTAACCGTAATGAAACATAAGTTGGATAACTACAGCTTTTACTTTGAAATATGTTCAATGGTGGCCCCTGCCACGATATACCCGGACCGATATTGGTGTAACACTGTACTGTTTGAAAACACAACTCGGGCTCAGGAAGAACGACAGATTTTTTTTAATGGAGGTTGTCTCATTTCTACACTCCACCGTTTGAAATCTAAGCACATTAGCTGATAGTTGTTGACAATGCGTTGGTTCAGTGAACGACGCAGCTATGCGCTTCCCGAGACTAGCCTGCCCGGAAGTAAACAGAAGCTCGATGTTGTTCACATCCGACAGGACTTGTGCGTCGCTACTCTTTAACACTAAGGAAGGACCCAGGTGCTAATAGCTAACCTCGTTCTGCAGAGTATCACTTTTACTCCACCAAAATGTCAAAATTAGATTTGTTTAGAGATTTGATCCGTGAGAGACTAACAACGGCAGCTTTGGAGATTTTCGGGGCCGTTGAAAAAACGTTTGCTGAGTTCCAAGAAGAAATCTATAATTCCAAGGAGGAGAGCGCGCGCCTCAAACGATTGTTGGACATTGTTACTTCACCGGAGATCAAGATACACCGAACAGGTAGGGTGGACAGTTACAACGCAACATATTTTTGGCCAAGGCTAGCTACAACCAACTGCCAAATAACTAGCTTATAGAGTCTGTTGGTTTCAATGTAGCCCTTGAGCCCAAAAGTTTGCCCACTCCTGTTATGGACTTCGCGGAACCCCGCCACGAGGTTGCAAACGTATTGAATCAAACGTCCAGGAAGGGTGGAGTTGAGTTGTATCCAGTGGCAAAAAACATTTTCTCAAGAGCAATTCCGGAGGGGGACACCAAAATTACTGCTGTAACACACACCTTACATTGTAATGAGTTAAATGTATATTATGAATATTATTTAAATGTCCTTATGTTTACAGTCATTTGTTGGGGGGGGCCAAATCCTATTTTTCCCAGGATGGGGGTTCGTGTCCCCCCCGGGATTTTTGCCTATGGTTGTACCCAGAGCCATAAAAAAAGAGAGTTGCGAATGTCGCCGATGTGTATCGGTGAAACTCACTCCTCAGGTATGTAATGAGCCACCCGCGTCATTGAATAGCTAGCGTTTCTTTTGCGTAGTTGGTAGTGGTGGCGCTTGGGAAGCCAGAGGCGGCGAGTTCGACTCCCGGTGGGAGCGATCTCCTAAATGGTGGGAGTGAACAGTGCCAGATACCTCTGACGGAACTTGCAAGACCACGGTCGTTACATACCTGTTACACGACACTTCCATAAACTCCCATTGTTATCGAGGAATGCGGAAGTAAAGCTTGTCTCGCGCGACCAATGGTTCCAAACATTGTATTTTCCACCGTTGAACCCCATTAATTTTCAGTGTCTCCGAAGCAAGTTAGATGGTAAATTGAAGAAATACAGATTTTTTTCATATTTTTACCACCACATATCAATTGTTGTTAGTAGTATTTCATATAGCTAGCTTTAGATAAAGTTTATCGTAAGATAATAGCTTGTTAGATTCGAAAATCAGTTAGAGCTAGCGTTAGACTTTTACTGAAGCTAGCTAGAGAGTACGTGTATCATAGCCATACAGTAAGTCACCGGATCACTACAAACAAAAGGAGTGGAAGAACATTAGACATATTGTACAATACATTTTTTAAGGAATGCAATTGGTTGCCTTGTATATTCTGTTCTATCTTGTCTTAATATTGAGCAATTGCTGGTGATGATGGTCAGATTCAACTTGCATCAAGTACTACAAATATAAGTGTTGTTAATGTGGTAAATTGTAAGTGGGCTGATGAATAAAAACAAGTTTAACAAGTCCCATTTACTTCAACAGTCGAAGGTTAAACGTTAAGTGGAACAATATAGTCCTCATTAGGCTACTGTTTGGTATGTACAGTATGGTAGCTAGCATAGCTATTTCTAGCTCTGCTTCACAATATTGGGTTATGTATTATAAGTTAATGTAATACAAACATGTTAATAAAGTAGCAGACATACATGATACAACACACCAGTAACCAATTGACAACCAATTGGGTTTTAACTACAGCGAGCTACCGGAACACCTGCGTTTCACTGGCTGTGAGTGTTCACAGTGTTGTATTTCACTCCATTTTACACCAAAAACGTCAGGGAGGACTGCCTTTTGTAGATACGAGTCAGCCGAAGATAGCCAGAATATCGGATTTATTTAACCGAGCCTGTTTCAATTGGTAACTTGCCTGAGAAAGCGACTTCCGTTGGCCAGCTTCATTGAAAACCATTCAAACAGGTTGACAGCAGTGGGGTTGTTAGGAACTATTGAGAGCTACATGAACCACGTGATCACGTGTCGGCGAGATCATAGCGTGTCGCAACTCTCTTTTTCTATGGCTCTGGTTGTACCCCATGTAAATATTACCGTCACTCTACTGGGACCTACATTGTTTAATATCAACCGGTCTGTTCGGATCAGAGTCCTGAGATCACTATCTTCTAGGATACATTATTTTATTGCTAATTGGTCTCTGAGATGGCTGTTTGATATCTTGCCCTAAAAAACATAGCAGAGTCTCAGCCGACCACGTCAGAAAAACAACCAGCCCTTCTTGAAACCATCCAGTGTGTCCTCACACCTGATCACATGGTTTCTATCTGCCAGACATATTAGGCTGCATCTAACTGATGTCTTGCCGCTTCTTCCCCCAGAAGTGCAGCAGCTCTCTCTCCCGGAGCCCCCACAGATTAAAGAGGAACAGGAGATGTGCACCAGTCAGGAGGAGGAACAGCTCCAAGGACTGAAGTCTGAAACTACAGACTCCATCTTCACTTCTCTCATAGTGAAACATGATTTTGATCAGGAGGGTTCCTCTGAATGTTCACATATTAACCAGACTGTTAAAGTGGAGAACAGAGAAGGAGACTCTTTACCCACCAACACAACTGAGGAGCAAATCAAAGCA
Organism: Mallotus villosus; assembly: GCA_903064625.1. Lineage (NCBI taxonomy): Eukaryota > Metazoa > Chordata > Actinopteri > Osmeriformes > Salangidae > Mallotus > Mallotus villosus. The sequence continues at coordinate 30,302 of CAEFZP010002404.1, read as the reverse complement.
GAGCCTCATGTACAAGACTCTGCAGCACCAGAACCAGGCAGTAACCCTCAGCCCCTCTCTGTTGTAGCTCCAGACTGTCCTGCAGCTCAGAGTTTGGAGGAGGAGGAACATGGAGGAGTGATGCTTTTACTGAACAGAACACAAAACAATGAGGCTCTTCCAAGGGACAATAGACCACAGGGAAGTCACAGAGGAAAAACAATACATCAGTGTCAACAATGTAAGAAACAATTTGCTTTCAAAAGTGCTCTTCTTAAACACATGATAATACACTCAGGAGAGAGACCTTTTCAGTGTCAACAATGTAACAAACGATTTGCTCACAAACGTAATCTAGTTGATCACGTGAGAACCCACACAGGAGAGAAACCTTTTCAGTGTCAACAATGTAACAAACAATTTGCCCAGAAAGGTAATCTTGTTAGTCACATGAGAACGCACACAAGAGAGAAACATTTTCATTGTCAACAATGTAACAAACTATTTGCTCAGAAAGGTAATCTTGTTAGTCACATGAGAACGCAAACAAGAGAGAAACATTTTCATTGTCAACAATGTAACAAACTATTTGCTCAGAAAGGTAATCTTGTTAGTCACATGAGAACACACACAGGAGAGAAACCTTTTCAGTGTCAAAAATGTAACAAACGATTTGCTCACAAAAAAAGTATTGTTGATCACATGAGAAAACACATGGGGGAGAAACCATAGTGTGAATGATGTAATGCTTTATGCCAGAAGACCAGTTTGATTTATGTAATGAGAAATTAGTTTGAAGTTTGAATTGATTTCCTGTCCAGTGGGTATTTACATGCTTTGCTTCCTACCTGTTGTATGTGCTGGTGCCAAGCAAGCAGCACCTTCCACCTTAGATACCGTTACCTTCCACCTTAGATACCGTTACCTTCCACCTTAGAGACCTAGATACCGTTACCTTCCACCTTAAATACCGTTACCTTCCACCTTAGATACCGTTACCTTCTACCTTAGAGACCTAGATACCGTTACCTTCCACCTTAGATAAGATAAGATAAGATAAGAAAAACTTTATTGTCTGTCACAAGTGACAGAAATTCATCTTTGACAGGGGCAGGTTCAATGTACACAAAATAAATAAATACATACAAAACAGAGAGTCCCAAACCATGACAGCAAATAAATACCAGCAAATGCAAGCAGTGCAAAGGGGTGACTGAGTGGAGTGAGATATGTTGCTTATTTGTGACTGTTCAATGTGGTGATGGCAGTGGGGATAAAAGATTTTTTGTAGGTGTTTTTCCGTGCCAACGGGACCCTGTAGCGTCGACCTGATGGCAGTAAATCAAAGGATTGGTGGAGGGGGTGGGTGGGGTCCTGTGTGATTGTATTGGCTTTCCTGAGTACTGACCGGGTGTACAGTTGTGGTAGGGGGGTTTGGGGAGAGCCAATTATTTTGCCAGCCTGATTTACTATACGTGCAAGTTTTGTTTTGTGCTTGACAGTGAGGTACCGTTACCTTCCACCTTAGATACCGTTACCTTCCACCTTAAATACCGTTACCTTCCACCTTAGATACCGTTACCTTCCACCTTAGATATTTTTGAAAAAGTTTCAAAAGGCTTGAAAAATTCTTTCAAAAACAAGTTTTGAAAGGTTGAATGACAGATTTCCTTAGAGGCCTGATGAAGACTGATGTGTAGATGACACTTAACATATAGGAGGGGGGACCATATAGGAACGGGGACCATATAGGAGGGGGGACCATATTGGAACGGGGACCATATAGGAGGGGGGACCTCTTTTCTCAGGCCTCCAGGGAAATCTGTTCCCTCTGTGTTCTCAGTGTTAAAGACTCGTGATGAAACTTGTTATACATAATGATCACAGTAACATAAATCACCAGCATCACTGTATTGCGTCCTAAATCATCCGACTGTAATATAAAGGGGGGGAACCACTTTTCTCAGGCCTCCAGGGAAATCTGTTCCCCTTGTGTCGTCAGTGTAAAAGACTAATGTAAAATATTTTCTACAAAAAGTTTTGAAATGTTGAAAATAAATTATTTTCTAAAATTGCTTTGCATCATTGATGAGTACAGTACATTTAAAAAAAACATTTTATTACCTTTTTTACCGCAATTTCTTTTTCAACCTTCCTAAACCTTTTTTCAGGCCTCCAGGGAAATCTATATTTTTCGAAAGGTTGAAAAAGTGTTTTAGAAAAAAATTATATATAAAAAAAAATATGAAGAAAACAAAGTTTCAAAAGGTTTAAAGAAGTTTTAAAAAAGAAAAAATCTAAATTTTTGAAAAACGTTTTGAAAATTAAGTTTCCGAAAAACTTTTTGTACGGCTGAATGACAGATCTCCCTAGACGCCTGAGGAAGCCGATGTGTAGATGACACTTAACTATAGAAAGAGTTTGTAGTGAAGATAATCTAGAAGATGTATTACAGTAGTCTGTATTTTGAACAATAAAACGTTTCACTGGAACTTTTTTATTAGCCAAGTTGTATCTTCATTAATGCAAATGATTTATTGTCTCTTTAGACTTTGCACCTTTTGTATAGTATAATTAGACTTGTTTAAACCTGCCCAGCCCAGAGGTGGTAGGTATTATCTGAAAGACAGAATTGGACCACAGCATGAAGCCTTACCCAAGTCAATAGTCAAATATAATACCACAATATATTCATATTTCACACGTTTTTATAAGAGTACATCCAGAAGTTTTCTAAAAGGGACTTTTGGAGACTTCAAAAGGACCCTTTTTAACCAAGGTCAAACACTTAGGATATTAAGGTATTATTTTCCATAATTGTTAACTCTAATGAAAGGTGGTACTTAGGACTATCATGTAATATAGCTAAATCCCTCATTAGTAAGCATGAACACATTGGAATGCTTTATCTGATTCAGCAGGATTGACGCTGGCATGTGTAGCAGTCTAAAAAATAGTCCTAAGATCACTATCTTCTAGGATACATTATTTTATTGCTAATTGGTCTCTGTGATGGCTGTTTGATGAACTACCCTAAAAAACATAGCAGAGTCTCAGCCGACCACGTCAGAAAAACAACCTGCCCTTCTTGACACCATCCAGTGTGTCCTCACACCTGATCACATGGTTTCTATCTGCCAGACATGTTAGGCTGCATCTAAATGTTGTCGCCTCTTCTTCCCCCAGAAGAGCAGCAGCTCTCTCTCCCGGAGCCCCCACAGATTAAAGAGGAACAGGAGCTGTGCACCAGTCAGGAGGAAGAGCAGCTCCAAGGACTGCAGTCTGAAACTACAGACTCCATCTTCACTTCTCTCATAGTGAAACATGATTCTGATCAGGATGGTTCCTCTGAATGTTCACATATTAACCAGACTGTTAAAGTGGAGAACAGAGAAGGAGACTCTTTACCCACCAACACAACTGAGGAGCAAATCCAAGCAGAGGCTCATGTACAAGACTCTGCAGCACCAGAACCAGGCAGTGACTCTCAGCTCCTCTCTGTTGTAGCTCCAGACTGTCCTGCAGCTCAGAGTTTGGAGGAGAAGGAACATGGAGGAGTGATGCTTTTACAGAACAGAACACAAAACAATGAGGCTCTTCCAAGGGACAATAGACCACAGGGAAGTCAAACAGGAAAAACAATACATCAGTGTCAACAATGTAACATAACTTTTAGATCTGAATCTCGTTTGATTATGCACGTGACAACACACACAGGAGAGAAACCTTTTCAGTGTCAACAATGTCACAAACTATTTTCTGTCAAAAGTACTCTTGTTCGTCACATAGCAAGACACACAGGAGAAAAACCTTTTCAGTGTCAACAATGTAAAAAACAATTTGCTCAGAAATGTCATCTTGTTCGTCACATGACAACACACACAAGAGAGAAACATTTTCAGTGTCAACAATGTAACAAACTATTTTCTCTCAAAGGTAATCTTGTTCGTCACATGAGAACACACACAAGAGAGAAACCTTTTCAGTGTCAACAATGTAACAAACGATTTTCTCTCAAAAGTAATCTTGTTCGTCACATGAGAAAACACACGGGGGAGAAACCTTTTCAGTGTCAACAATGTAACAAACGATTTGCTCACAAAACAAGTATTGTTGGTCACATGAGAACACACACAAGAGAGAAACCATAGTGTGAATGATGTAATGTTTTATTCCAAAAGATCAGTTTGATTTATCACATGAGAAATTATCTTATATTTTTTTTAAGATTTCAAAGGTTGAAAAAAGTTTTGAAAATAAAGTTTCTAAAGGTTTTATAAAGGTTTTGAAAAATAAGTTTCTAGAGTTTAGAAAGGTTGAATGACAGATCTCCCTAGAGGCCTGAGGAAGCTGATGTGTAGAAGACACTTAACTATAGAAAGAGTTTGTAGTGAAGATAATCTAGAAGATGTATTACAGTAGTCTGTATTTTGAACATAAAAACGTTTCACTGGAACTTTTTTATTAGCCAAGTTGTATCTTCATTAATGCAAATGATTTATTGTCTCTTTAGACTTTGCACCTTTTGTATAGTATAGTTAGACTTGTTTAAACCTACACCACTTATTTAAGATTTACTCCTATATGTTGAATGTATGCACCTTCCTGCCAAAGTAAATTCCTTGTCTGTGTAAAGTTTCATGGCGAGTAAAACCTTTTCTGATTGTGAGATGAAAAGCATACCCATCTGAAACAGGTATCCAATCAGACTGATCACATTCTGAAAATACAGTTTGAATATTGAGTTGTTCCATTGGTATTTTTTCATATGTTCTGTAGATTTCAATACAATTGACAGATTATTATTCGGTCAACATTTGATCATAAATGCTGTACTTGCCTGATGCTTTGAAAACTTAAAAGCGATAACCTATATATTTTTTGACAATCTGTTAACTTCAATTTAACCGTAATGATACATAAGTTGGATAACTACAGCTTTTACTTTGAAATATGTTTAATGGTGGCCCCTGCCACGATATACCCGGACCGATATTGGTGTAACGCTGTACTGTTTGAAAACACAACTCGGGCTCAGGAAGAACAACAGATTTTTTTTAATGGTGGTTGTCTCATTAGGTGCGTTCGACATGACCTCGCTTCATGCAGCGCTGCAGCTGGCTGCAGGCGGCTGACTTGAAACAGTGAATTCTGGTTAGACTTTTTGTCCGACTTGAGACGACGCCGAGGCTAGGTCACTGTGACGTAGCCATCAAAGTACCGTGAGATCGATTCGAGAACTGCCGGCTGTGTAGCCGAGCGCATTTTCTCAAGAGCAACTGCACGGCTTCAAATGACGACACAGCTATTTCATGATTGGCCAGACTCACACACGACAACTTTGACACTTGTTTTGTAATTATTCTGACACCTTCAGTTTCGCCAATGCTCAAATCCGGACCAAACAATTTGATTGAATAAAACATTTGTTGAAGAAAGGGTTTTTTAATTTAGACATGCCTTGACACCTACCAGTGTGTCCTCACACCTGATCACATGGTTTTTATCTGCCAGACATATTAGGCTGCATCTAACTGTTGTCTTGCCTCTTCTTCCCCCAGAAGTGCAGCAGCTCTCTCTCCCAAAGCCCCCACAGATTAAAGAGGAACAGGAGATGTGCACCAGTCAGGAGGAAGAGCAGCTCCAAGGACTGCAGTCTGAAACTACAGACTCCATCTTTACTTCTCTCATAGTGAAACAGGATTCTGATCAGGATGGTTCCTCTGAATGTTCACATGTTGACCAAGCTGTCCAAGTGGACAACAGAGAAGGAGACTCTCTACCCACCAACACAACTGAGGAGCAAATCAAAGCAGAGCCTCATGTACAAGACTCTGCAGCACCAGAACCAGGCAGTGACTCTCAGCCACTCTCTGTTGTAGCTCCAGACTGTCCTGCAGCTCAGAGTTTGGAGGAACATGGAGGAGTGATGCTTTTACAGAACAGAACACAAAACAATGAGGCTCTTCCAAGAGACATTAGACCACAGGGAAGTCACAAAGGGAAAACAATACATCAGTGTCAACAATGTAACAGAACTTTTATATCTCAATCTCATTTGATCAAGCACATGAGAACACACACGGGAGAGAAACCTTTTCATTGTCAACAATGTAACAAACAATTTGCTCAGAAAAGTAATCTTGTTAGTCACATGAGAATACACACAGGAGAGAAACCTTTTCAGTGTCAACAATGTAACAAACAATTTGCTCAGAAACGTACTCTTGTTCGTCACATGACAACACACACAGGACAGAAACCTTTTCAGTGTCAACAATGTAACAAACAATTTTCTGTCAAAAATCATCTTGTTCATCACATGACAACACACACAGGAGAGAAACCTTTTCAGTGTCAACAATGTAACAAACAATTTGCTCAGAAAAGTAATCTTGTTAGTCACATGAGAATACACACAGCAGAGAAACCTTTTCAGTGTCAACAATGTAACAAACGATTTGCTCACAAAATAAGTATTGTTGATCACATGAGAAAACACACGGGAAAGAAACCATAGTGTGAATTATGTAAAGTTTCATGCCAGAAGACCAGTTTGATTTATGTAATGAGAAATTAGTTTGAAGTTTGCAATATTGGTGTAACACTGTACTGTTTGAAAACACAACTCGGGCTCAGGAAGAACAACAAGTTTGTTTTGTCTCATTTCTACTCTCCACCGTTTGAAATCTAAGGACATTAGCTGATAGTCAATGCGTTGGTTCGGTAAACAACGCAGCTATGTCCTTCCCGGGACAATTAGATTTGTTTACAGGATTTATCTGTGAAACTGACAACGGCAGCTTTGGAGATTTGGAGAGTAAGATCCCAAGTTCAGCGCTAAGCTGTGAAGGAACAGTGGGATCTGTGAACACATACTTAGGATGAGACATGTTTGTTGATTACCCATGAGCCTTTGAGGATGTTACAGTTGTGGGGAACCCCGACTCCCCCTGTGGACTCCTCCTATGCAGGGTGGAACCCTGACTCCCCCTGTGGACTCCTCCTGTGCAGGGTGGAACCCTGACTCCCCCTGTGGACTCCTCCTGTGCAGGGTGGAACCCTGACTCCTCCTGTGCAGGGTGGAACCCCAACTCCTCCTGTGAAGGGGGGAACCCTGATTCCTCCTGTGCAGGGTGGAACCCTGATTCCTCCTGTGCAGGGTGGAACCCTGACTCCTCCTGTGCAGGGTATCTCAGCACAAACTCACAGAAAACAAGGAGGTCAAAGTATAAAATCTGGTTGCCGAGGATCAAATGAACATAGTCAGAGAAAGGTTGACCAGATTTATTAGTAGCCGGCCAGGAATCATTAAACCATCAACATCTAGCACTTGGTGGTCGGATGAATGCAGTGGTTAGTTTACAGAGTGGCTTGTATACACTGGAGTACACATACAAAGATAGTATCCATAGTACATGTCCTGGGCACAGCTTGTGGTCAGCATGTTCTTATACTCGAATGGTCTTACCCGACAATACAAAAGTTTACAGTATATTAATTGTCATTACTTGTACAAGTACCGGATTGACAAGTACCAGATTGATAAGCGGCATCAGTAACAGTAGTGATACCGTTAAAACCTGAACGATCCCCATCCCTAGTGGTACCTTGCTAAAGGCAGACACACAATAAAACAAGATATCTCAAACAAGATTTAAGATGTTGAAACAAATGGGACTGAAAGGTTAGTTACATTCCTGACACTGCTAAGGTTTACCTGCTGTGGGTCATCATGTGTGTAACTAAACTAGACTTTCGACTAAATTTGTTTTGACATTCCTGACACTGATATGGTTTCTCTCCTGTGTGTGTCTTCATATGACGAACCAAAGTACATTTTACGCTAAATCTTTTGTTACATTCCTGACACTGATAAGGTTTCTCTCCTGTGTGTGTCCTCATGTGCATAATCAAATGACTCTTAAAGTTAAATATTTTGAAACATTCCAGACAGTGTAATGGTTTCTCTCCGGTGTGTATCCTCATATGGTCAACCAGACAAAAATTACTAGCAAACTGTTTGCTACATTGTTGACATTGATAGGGTTTCTTTCCTGTGTGCATCCTCATATGACGAACCAAAGTACATTTCATGCTAAATCTTTTGTTACATTCCTGACACTGAAATGGTTTCTCTCCTGTGTGTGTCCTCATATGCACAACCAATCGACTCTTCAAGCTAAATCTTTTGCAACATTCCTGACATTGATATGATTTCTCTCCTGTGTGTATCCTCATGTGGTCAACCAGACATAACTTATGAGCAAACTGTTTGCTACCATGTTGATATTGATAGGGTATATCTCCTGTGTGCATCCTCATATGACGAACCAAACTGGATTTCAGACTAAAAGTTTTGTTACATTGTTGACACTGATGTATTGTTTTTCCTCTGTGACTTCCCTGTGGTCTATTGTCTCTTGGAAGAGCCTCATTGTTTTGTAAAATCATCACTCCTCCATGTTCCTCCTCCTCCAAACTCTGAGCTGAAGGACAGTCTGGAGCTACAACAGAGAGTGGCTGAGAGTCACTGCCTGGTTCTGGTGCTGCAGAGTCTTGTACATGAAACTCTGCTTTGATTTGCTCCTCAGTTGTGTTGGTGGGTAGAGAGTCTCCTTCTCTGTTCTCCACTGTAACAGTTTGGTCAAGATGTGAACATTCAGAGAAGTTCTCCTGATCAGAGTCATGTTTCACACTGAGAGAAGTGAGTATGGAGTCTGTAGTTTCAGACTGCAGTCCTTGGAGCTGCTCTTCCTCATGACTGGTCCACAGCTCCTGTTCCTCTTTAATCTGTGGGGGCTCCAGGAGAGAGAGCTGCTGCACTTCTAGGGGACAGAAGAAAACATAAGTTTACTTACTTCATCATTCGGGAAACTAACATGCCTGACAGCTAAAAACATACCAATTGAAATAAAACTGTCTGTATACATCAAGGTGCTCTTAGCAGATAATAGGTGTAAATGAAGGGAATCTGCCTCAAGAAGACTGATTGGATCTAAACATCACTGTCTAGAAGAAGGTTGGTCCAGCAGCATGAACCAACCTTTCTAATTTAGCTAACTCTTACATGACGATTCTAAACACATATGATGATAACATGAAAGTATGTATATCAAACCTGTTCTGTGTAACGTGATATTAGGTTGAGTGACAACATCCAACAGCCGTTGTAGCCGCGCATTCTCCTCCTTGGAACGAGAGATTTCGTCTTGGCACTCAGAAAACACGACTTCAACGACCTCGAAAATCTCCAAGGCCGCCATTGTTAGTCTCTCACGTAAAAAATGTCTGATCATGTTTAATTTAGACATGTTGACGCTAAAACCATAAGCCTCCTTGGGAAATCTAGAGAATCTGTAGTTTCAGACTTCAGTCCTTGGAGCAGCTCTTCCTCCTGACTGGTGCACAGCTCTTGTTCCTCTTTAATCTGTGGGGGCTCCAGGAGAGAGAGCTGCTGCTCTTCTGGGGGAAGAACAGGTAAGACAACAGATGCCTTTTAAGTCTCATGACAGCTGAAATGTAGTCTACGTAGATAGTACTGACTACACTCAAGTTAAAGTAAAGAAGTGTGGGCTTCGACTTAGTACTTTAACAGCAATTACAAGTAAAAAGTAGCCATTACTACTGTGTGTCACGCGGGTAACTGAACCTCACATCATGAATGTCATTTTTGATGGCGACGATTTCAAACATCTCTCTCATATATGGCCATATTTTTTGTAGGCTACATTCGCAGATCCGTTTTATAATAGCAATGTGAGTTAGCAAAAAAAATAATCGTATTGTGTATTATTCGATTTAAAGATTATACATTTACACACGGATTGTTGCACACACATAATATTAAGACAAAATCTATCTCGATATCAAACCTGTTCGGTGTAGCTTGATCTCGTTTTGAGTATAACAACAGTAGCCGTGCCCTCTCCTCCGTGGAATCAAATTATTAATTATTCTTTGTAGCCTACTCAACAACCGTTTTTTCAACTTCACCGAAAATCTCCAGCGCTATATTGCTAGTGTCTCACGGATACATTAGGGCAAATTCGAACTTTGTTCAACGGATTTGGCCCTATGGCTAACTACTCTACTAGCTACTCAACTAGCTAGTCCAGGCTAGTTTTTCCGTTTCCGGTACGTAGCCCAATTAATGCCGGATGTAAACAACCTCGAGATTTACCAGTGATTATAGTTCCCCCCCTATTTAGAATCAGAATGGGTTTTAATCGCCATAAAAGTCTGCACAGACTAGGAATTTAATTTGGCAGAAGGTGCATACATTAAACATATAGGAATCTCAAAACTTTAATATGTGGTCTAACTATACAAAAGGAACAAAGTCTAGCTAATACTAAGGGGATTTAGCAGGGCTGTAATCATTATATATATTGGGGGGGACACATTCAAATCTGGTCAAAATGTCCCCCCCAATATATTGATATAAAAATATAAAAAATATATAAATGTGCTACGCTACAACAGGCAGCCACGCACGCTGTCAGAAAATGTTCATAAAAAATGTAATCATATTCATAACTAAACGTAAAATGTTCTCAGCGGGTGACCCTCAGACTCCCCCCCAATGTTGACTCCATGACTACGGCCTTGGGATTTAGAATAAAATATAAAATGTAAAGTAGCCATAATTTACCATAATCTAAAATACAAAAAATACAAATAGTACAAAAAATACAAATAGTGCAAATTGCAATGTGGCAAGGTGTCATTGTGCAGATTGTGATTAAAGTCATTAAAGTCAGTGTGAGCCCTTGGCCTTGTTGAAGAGGCCAACAGTGAATGGAAAGAAACTGTTCTAACTGTTCTAAAGAACTAAATATTTGATGGACCAGCACATTGGGTAAATTGTCAGAATATGTGACCCCACTGTAAATGCTTGATAAAGGAGTTAAACTTCAAAATATCGTTTGGAGTTCTGACGGCTGCTACTTGTCAGATGTTGACCTCTGTGTTGGGGACTTTCCACACCAGTTCCTTGTTCCCAGTTCCTGTATTTCGAGAGAGTTTGTTCATGTCCAGTTACAGTAAATTCTAATAAAGTTAAGGTATCAATAAAGTTATGTAAATAGGGTAGGGGAACTATAATTAATGGGAAATCCTGATATTCCGGTATGATATAGGCTACCCGAAGCGGAAGAGCTAGCCTCTTGGACATTAGCAATGGTAGCTCTGGATATTATCAGTGGAGTTGAAAAAACGGTAGGTATGCTTATGTATGTTACTGTGATCATTATGTATAACAAGTTGTATCTATACACCAGTCTTTTACACTGAGAACACATGGGAACAGATTTCCCTGGAGGCCTGAGGAAAGTTTATAGCAAGTTTCATCTTGAGGGTGCTGTCAAAAAATGTTGTGTGAAAAATCAAATTTCCAGCAAACTTGTTATGTTAACTTTTGAAATGCATTTGACTTTATTAACATTGTTTGGGGTGTACCTTCACATATAGTAAAGTGGAATATTAGCTTCTGCATAAGATAATATTGCAGCTTACTGTAGTGTAGACCCGACTGAGAAGGGACAGGTTCAAGTTACTGCACTGCCATTGGTTACTTAAAGTCATCAAATATGTATACAAGAAACACCAATCACATTTAAGTTGCCAGTCTTCACATTGATTATCATTGTCATTGTATCCTTTCAATCTCACAGTGGTAGAGTACGAAAACAACAGCTGTCCGATGAATCAGGATGCTTGATGTATAACCATTTCTAGAAAAGTAGCCTGCTGAGAATGCTGGTAGATTTTCACAATATAAAAGTATGGAAAAAAAGTATTGTGAAGGTATCGTATCGAATTGAAAGGTATCAGTATCGAAAATGTTCAAACCATACCCAACCCTACATATGGTAACAGGTAGAGGGTAACGGTATCTAAGGTGGAAGGTAACGGTATCTAAGGTGGAAGGTGCTCCTTGCTTGGCACCAGCACATACAACAGGGAGGAAGCAACGCATGTAAATACCCACTGGACAAAAATAAATTCAAACTTCAAACTAATAAATCAAACTGGTCTTCTGGCATAAAGCATTACATCATTCACACTATGGTTTCTCCCCCATGTGTTTTCTCATGTGACGAACAATACTTATTTTGTGAGCAAATCGTTTGTTACATTGTTGACACTGAAAAGGTTTCTCTCCTGTGTGTGTTCTCATGTGACTAACAAGATTACTTTTCTGAGCAAAATGTTTGTTACATTGTTGACACTGAAAAGGTTTCACTCCTGTGTGTGTTCTCATGTGAGTAACAAGAGTACTTCCGTTAGCAAATTGTTTGTTACATTGTTGTTACTGAAAATGTTTCACTCCTGTGTGTCTTTTCATGTGACTAATAAGATGAGCTTTCTGACCAAATTGTTTGTTACATTGTTGACACTGAAAAGGTTTCTCTCCCGTGTGTGTTCTCACGTGATCAACAAGAGTACCTTTCCGAGCAAATCGTTTGTTACATTGTTGACACTGAAAATGTTTCACTCCTGTGTGTCTTTTCATGTGACTAACAAGATGACCTTTCTGAGCAAATCGTTTGTTACATTGTTGACACTGAAAATGTTTCTCTCCTGTGTGTGTTCTCATGTGAGTAACAAGAGTACTTCCGTTAGCAAATTGTTTGTTACATTGTTGACACTGAAAAGGTTTCTCTCCTGTGTGTGTTCTCACGTGATCAACAAGAGTACCTTTCCGAGCAAATCGTTTGTTACATTGTTGATGAGGTTTCTCTCCTGTGTGACTTCCCTGTGGTCTATTGTCCCTTGGAAGAGCCTCATCGTTTAGTGTTCTGTTCTGTAAAAGCATCACTCCTCCATGTTCCTCCAAACTCTGAGCTGCAGGACAGTCTGGAGCTACAACAGAGAGTGGCTGAGAGTCACTGCCTGGTTCTGGTGCTGCAGAGTCTTGTACATGAAGCTCTGCTTTGATTTGCTCCTCAGTTGTGTTGGTGGGTAGAGAGTCTCCTTCTCTGTTCTCCACTTTAACAGTCAGGTCAAGATGTGAACATTCAGAGAAGTTCTCCTGATCAGAGTCATGTTTCACACTGAGAGAAGTGAAGATGGAGTCTGTAGTTTCAGACTGCAGTCCTTGGAGCTGCTCTTCCTCCTGGCTGGTCCACAGCTCCTGTTCCTCTTTAATCTGTGGGGGTCTCCAGGAGAGAGAGCTGCTGCACTTCTAGTGGACAGAAGAAAATGTAAGTTTACTTGTCATAATTCGGGAAACTAACATGCCTGACAGCTAAAAACATACCAATTGAAATGAAACTGTCTGTATACATCAAGGTGCTCTTAGCAGGTAATAGGTGTAAATGAATGGGAATCTGCCTCAAGAAGACTGATTGGATCTAAACATCACTGTCTAGAAGAAGGTTGGTCCAGCAGCATAAACCAACCTTTCTAATTTAGCTAACTCTTACATGACGATTCTAAACACATATGATGATAACATGAAAGTATGTATATCAAACCTGTTCTGTGTAACGTGATATAAGGTTGAGTGACAACATCCAACAGCCGTTGTAGCCGCGCATTCTCCTCCTTGGAACGAGAGACTTCGTCTTGGCACTCAGAAAACACGACTTCAACGACCTCGAAGATCTCCAACGCCGCCATTGTTAGTCTCTCATGTAAAAAATGTCTGATCATGTTTAATTTAGACATGTTGACGCTAAAACCATAAGCCTCCTTGGGAAATCTAGAGAATCTGTAGTTTCAGACTTCAGTCCTTGGAGCTGCTCTTCCTCCTGACTGGTCCACAGCTCCTGTTCCTCTTTAATCTGTGGGGGTGAGAGACAGAGCTATGGAAGCAAACCAGTGACATCATGTTTTGAATTTAAAAAGTCATTGAATATTAATATTGAAATCTAAACAAGACCAAATTCTCATCTGAATATATTTTGATGTAAAATAAAATTCAGGTTGCTCAAATTCCACAAAAAAAAATCGATCTTAAAAAAATCTGATTGTAACATCCGGGATACCAAGGAGAGGTAGAGCAATGGAGCAATAAAGAAGAGAAAACGCATGATGACTACCAGCGAATACAACCATGCTTCGGTGAGTCTGATGTGACCAAATCTTACATTAAAGCTTGTTTACTCTATACTATCCTTGGTATCCCGGATGTTACAATCAGACATTTTTCAGCTCAATTTTTAGGCTCAATTTTTTTCAGATCAATTTTTAGGCTCGAAATTTATAGGCTCCGACTTATTCTTTACCGCAACATGGCTGAGTTTATGGAGATAAATTAACCCAACCCACACTTATAGCACTCTGTTAGGCTACTGTGCTGCAGTCTAAACATTCAGCTACACTCACACCGGTAAATGAAATCAAATTTACCAAACTTTTTTTTCTCCACCGTAGCTAAGGAAACCATTTCAGAAATGCTGTGTAACCCCCTTAAGTAAATCCCGTAGCTATTGGAGAAATGTACCTTTAAGTGTCTTCATTATGGAAAACACTTTGGTGCAACCGACCCCTGGACCTCACATTATATAAATTCGTGAATATCATTTTTGATAGCGAACATTTCTAACATCTCTCTCATCTAGGGCCATATTTTTTTAGTGTTTGTAGGTTATATTCGCAGATCCGTTTCATATTTGCAAATGTTTTTGTGAGGAGTTATGAAATATTTTTTTCGTATCGTTTATTTTTCGATTCACAAGTTATAGCCTACATTTACACACTGACTGTTGCACACAAATAATATTGAGACAAATATATCTCTCCTATCTATCAAACCTGTTTGTTGTAGCTTGATCTCGTGTTAGTAGCCGTGCTCTCTCCTCTGTGGAATAAGATTTCTTCTTTGTAGCCTACTCAACAACCGTTTTTTCAACTCCACCGAAAATCTCCAGCGCTATATTGCTAGTGTCTCACGGATATATTTAGGCATTTTCGAACTTAACTCAACGGAGTTTAGCCTTAAGCTTCCTAGCTGCTACTTACTCTACTTCAGATAACTCTTGTCTACTAGCTACACAACTAGCTAGTCCTAAAAGCTGCTAAAAATGACTAAATGTAAAAGCTAGTTTTCCGTTTCTGGTACGTAGCCCAATTCATACCGGATGTAAACAACATCGAGATTTACCAGTGATTATAGTTCCCCCCCATTTAGGATCAGAATCAGAAAGGGTTTTAATCGCCATGAAAGTTTGCACAGATAAGGAATTTAATTTGGCAGAAGGTGCATACATTAAACATATAGGAATCTCAAAACTTTAATATGTGGTCTAACTATACAAAAGGAACAAAGTCTAGCAAATACTAAGGGGATTAAGCATGGCTGTAATCATTATATATATTGGGGGGACACACATTCAAATCTGGTCAAAATGTCCCCCCCAATATATTGATATAAAAATATAAAAAATATATAAATGTGCTACGCTACAAAAGGCAGCCACTCACGCTCTCAGAAAATGTTCATAAAAAATGTAATCATATTCATAACTAAACGTAAAATGTTCTCAGCGGGTGACCCTCAGACTCCCCCCCAATGATGACTCCATGACTACGGCCTTGGGATTTAGAATAAAATATAAAATGTAAAGTAGCCATAATTTACCATAATCTAAAATACAAAAAATACAAATAGTACAAAAAATACAAACAGTGCAAATTGCAATGTGGCAAGGTGTCATTGTGCAGATTGTGATTAAAGTCATTAAAGTCAGTGAGAGCCCTTGGCCTTGTTGAAGAGGCCAACTGTGAATGGAAAAAAACTGTTCTAACTGTCCTAAAGAACTAAATATTTTATGGACCAGCACATTGGGTAAGTTGTCAGAATATGTGACCCCACAATGCTTGATAAAGGAGTTAAACTTCAAAATATCGTTTGGAGTTCTGACGGCTGCTACTTGTCAGATGTTGACCTCTGTGTTGGGGACTTTCCACACCAGTTCCTTGTTCCCAGTTCCTGTATTTCGAGAGAGTTTGTTCATGTCCAGTTACAGTAAATTCTAATAAAGTTAAGGTATCAATAAAGTTATGTAAATAAGGTAGGGGAACTATAATCAATGGAAAATCCTGATATTCCGGTATGATATAGGCTACCGGAAGCGGAAGAGCTAGCCTCTTGGACATTAGCAATGGTAGCTCTGGATATTATCAGTGGAGTTGAAAAAACGGTAGGTATGCTTATGTATGTTACTGTGATTTTATGTATAACAAGTTGTATCTATACACCAGTCTTTTACACTGAGAACACATGGGAACAGATTTCCCTGGAGGCCTGAGGAAAGTTTATAGCAAGTTTCATCTTGAGGGTGCTGTCAAAAAATGTTTTGTGAAAAATAAAATTTCCAGCAAACTTGTTATGTTAACTTTTGAAATGCATTTGACTTTATTTACATTGTTTGGGGTGTACCTTCACATATAGTACAGTGGAATATTAGCTTCTGCATAAGATAATATTGCAGCTTACTGTAGTGTAGACACGACTGAGAAGGGACAGGCTCAAGTTACTGCACTGCCATTGGTTACTTACAGTCATCAAATATGTTTACAATAAACACCAATCACATTTAAGTTGCCAGTCTTCACATTGTTTATCATTGTCATTGTATCCTTTCAATCTCACAGTGGTAGAGTACGAAAACAACAGCTGTCCGATGAATCAGGATGCTTGATGTTCCTCTTTAGATTTTCACAATATAAAAGTATGGAAAAAAAGTATTGTGAAGGTATCGTATCGAATTGAAAGGTATCAGTATCGAAAATGTTCAAACCATACCCAACCCTACATATGGTAACAGGTAGAAGGTAACGGTATCTAAGGTGGAAGGTAACGGTATCTAAGGTGGAAGGTGCTCCTTGCTTGGCACCAGCACATACAACAGGGAGGAAGCAAAGCATGTAAATACCCACTGGACAGGAAATCAATTCAAACTTCAAACTAATTTCTCATTACATAAATCAATCGTCTTCTGGCATAAAGCATTACATCATTCACACTATGATTTCTCCCCCATGTGTTTTCTCATGTGACGAACAATACTTATTTTGTGAGCAAATCGTTTGTTACATTGTTGACACTGAAAAGGTTTCTCTCCTGTGTGTGTTCTCATGTGAGTAACAAGAGTACTTCCGTTAGCAAATGTTTGTTACATTGTTGACACTGAAAAGGTTTCTCTCCTGTGTGTGTTCTCATGTGAGTAACAAGAGTACTTCCGTTAGCAAATTGTTTGTTACATTGTTGACACTGAAAAGGTTTCTCTCCTGTGTGTGTTCTCATGTGAGTAACAAGAGTACTTCCGTTAGCAAATTGTTTGTTACATTGTTGACACTGAAAATGTTTCACTCCTGTGTGTCTTTTCATGTGACTAATAAGATGAGCTTTCTGACCAAATTGTTTGTTACATTGTTGACACTGAAAAGGTTTCTCTCCCGTGTGTGTTCTCATGTGACGAACAAGAGTAGTTTTGTGAGAAAATCGTTTGTTACATTGTTGACACTGAAAAGGTTTCTCTCCTGTGTGTCTTTTCATGTGACGAACAAGATTACCTTTCTGAGCAAATCGTTTGTTACATTGTTGACATTTAAAAGGTTTCTCCCCTGTATGTGTTCTCATGTGTTCAATCAGATAACTTCTGCGAGCAAATTGTTTGTCACATTGTTGACACTGATATGGTTTCACTCCTATGTGTGTTCTCATGTGATCAACAAGAGCAAATCGTTTGTTGCATCGTTGACCCTGAAAAGGTCTCTCTTCTGAGTGTGGTCTCATGTGTTTAAGAAGAGCCCTTTTGAAAGCAAATGGTTTCTTACATTGTTGATGAGGTTTCTCTCCTGTGTGACTTCCCTGTGGTCTATTGTCTCTTGGAAGAGCCTCATCGTTTAGTGTTCTGTTCTGTAAAAGCATCACTCCTCCATGTTCCTCCAAACTCTGAGCTGCAGGACAGTCTGGAGCTACAACAGAGAGTGGCTGAGAGTCACTGCCTGGTTCTGGTGCTGCAGAGTCTTGTACATCAGGCTCTGCTTTGATTTGCTCCTCAGTTGTGTTGGTGGGTAGAGAGTCTCCTTCTCTGTTCTCCAATTTAACAGTCAGGTCAAGATGTGAACATTCAGAGAAGTTCTCCTGATCAGAATCCTGTTTCACTATGAGAGAAGTGAAGATGGAGTCTGTAGTTTCAGACTGCAGTCCTTGGAGCTGCTCTTCCTCATGACTGGTCCACAGCTCCTGTTCCTCTTTAATCTGTGGGGGCTCCAGGAGAGAGAACTGCTGCACTTCTAGTGGACAGAAGAAAATGTAAGTTTACTTGTCATAATTCGGGAAACTAACATGCCGGACAGCTAAAAACATACCAATGGAAATAAAACTGTCTGTATACATCAAGGTGCTCTTAGCAGGTAATAGGTGTAAATGAAGGGAATCTGCCTCAAGAAGACTGATTGGATCTAAACATCACTGTCTAGAAGAAGGTTGGTCCAGCAGCATGAACCAACCTTTCTAATTTGTCTACCCCCCCCCTCTTAAATGACGATTCTAAACACATATGATGATAACATGAAAGTATGTATATCAAACCTGTTCTGTGTAACGTAATATTAGGTTGAGTGACAACATCCAACAGCCGTTGTAGCCGCGCATTCTCCTCCTTGGAACGAGAGATTTCGTCTTGGCACTCAGAAAACACAACTTCAACAACCTCGAAGATCTCCATCGCCGCCATCGTTAGTCTCTCATGTAAAAAATGTCTGATCATCTTTAATTTGGACATGTTGACACTAAAACCATAAGCCTCCTTGGGAAATCTAGAGAATCTGTAGTTTCAGACTTCAGTCCTTGGAGCTGCTCTTCCTCCTGACTGGTCCACAGCTCCTGTTCCTCTTTAATCTGTGGGGGCGAGAGACAGAGCTATGGAAGCAAACCAGTGACATCATGTTTTGAATTTAAAAAGTCATTGAATATTAATATTGAAATCTAAACAAGACCAAATTCTCATCTGAATATATTTTGATGTAAAATAAAATTCAGGTTGCTCAAATTCCACACAAAAAAAAATCGATCTTAAAAAATTCTGATTGTAACATCCGGGATACCAAGGAGAGGTAGAGCAATGGAGCAATAAAGAAGAGAAAACGCATGATGACTACCAGCGAATACAACCATGCTTCGGTGAGTCTGCTGTGACCAAATCTTACATTAAAGATTGTTTACTCTACCTATCCTTGGTATCCCGGATGTTACAATCAGAATTTTTCCAGCTCAATTTGTAGGCTCGAATTTTTTCAGAAAAATTTTTAGGCTCGAAATTTATAGGCTCCGATTTATTCTTTACCGCAACATGGCTGAGTTTATGGAGATAAATTAACCCAACCCACACTTATAGCACTCTGTTAGGCTACTGTGCTGCAGTGTAAACATGAAGGCGTCAGCTACCGCTGTAAATAAAGTAGCTAGCCTAGACTCACGCCGGTAAATTAAATCAAATTTACCTAACTCACCGTAGCTAAGGAAACAATTTCACAAATTCTGTGTAACCCCCTTAAGTAAATCCCTTAGCTATTGTTATAAGTTATAGCCTACATTTACACACTGACTGTTGCACACAAATAATATTGAGACAAATCTATCTCTCCTATCTATCAAACCTGTTCGTTGTAGCTTGATCTCGTGTTAGTAGCCGTGCCTTCTCCTCTGTGGAATAAGATTTATTCTTTGTAGCCTACTCAACAACCGTTTTTTTCAACTCCACCGAAAATCTCCAGCGCTATATTGCTAGTGTCTCACGGATATATTTAGGCATTTTCGAACTTAACTCAACGGAGTTTAGCCTTAAGCTTCCTAGCTGCTACTTACTCTACTTCAGATAACTCTTGTCTACTAGCTACACAACTATCTAGTCCTAAAAGCTAGTTTTCCGTTTCTGGTACGTAGCCCAATTCATACCGGATGTAAACAACATCGAGATTTACCAGTGATTATAGTTCCCCCCCATTTAGGATCAGAATCAGAACGGGTTTTAATCGCCATGAAAGTTTGCACAGATAAGGAATTTAATTTGGCAGAAGGTGCATACATTAAACATATAGGAATCTCAAAACTTTAATATGTGGTCTAACTATACAAAAGGAACAAAGTCTAGCTAATACTAAGGGGATTTAGCAGGGCCGTAATCATTATATATATTGGGGGGGGACACATTCAAATCTGGTCAAAATGTCCCCTCCAATATATTGATATAAAAATATAAAAAATATATAAATGTGCTACGCTACAACAGGCAGCCACGCACGCTGTCAGAAAATGTTCATAAAAAATGTAATCATATTCATAACTAAACGTAAAATGTTCTCAGCGGGTGACCCTCAGACTCCCCCCCAATGTTGACTCCATGACTACGGCCCTGGGATTTAGAATAAAATATAAAATGTAAAGTAGCCATAATTTACCATAATCTAAAATACAAAAAATACAAATAGTACAAAAAATACAAATAGTGCAAATTGCAATGTGGCAAGGTGTCATTGTGCAGATTGTGATTAAAGTCATTAAAGTCAGTGTGAGCCCTTGGCCTTGTTGAAGAGGCCAACAGTGAATGGAAAGAAACTGTTCTAACTGTTCTAAAGAACTAAATATTTGATGGACCAGCACATTGGGTAAATTGTCAGAATATGTGACCCCACTGTAAATGCTTGATAAAGGAGTTAAACTTCAAAATATTGTTTGGAGTTCTGACGGCTGCTACTTGTCAGATATGTTGACCTCTGTGTTGGGGACTTTCCACACCAGTTCCTTGTTCCCAGTTCCTGTATTTCGAGAGAGTTTGTTCATGTCCAGTTACAGTAAATTCTAATAAAGTTAAGGTATCAATAAAGTTATGTAAATAGGGTAGGGGAACTATAATCAATGGAAAATCCTGATATTCCGGTATGATATAGGCTACCGGAAGCGGAAGAGCTAGCCTCTTGGACATTAGCAATGGTAGCTCTGGATATTATCAGTGGAGTTGAAAAAAAGGTAGGTATGCTTATGTATGTTACTGTGATCATTATGTATAACAAGTTGTATCTATACACCAGTCTTTTACACTGAGAACACATGGGAACAGATTTCCCTGGAGGCCTGAGGAAAGTTTATAGCAAGTTTCATCTTGAGGGTGCTGTCAAAAAATGTTGTGTGAAAAATAAAATTTCCAGCAAACTTGTTATGTTAACTTTTGAAATGCATTTGACTTTATTTACATTGTTTGGGGTGTACCTTCACATATAGTACAGTGGAATATTAGCTTCTGCATAAGATAATATTGCAGCTTACTGTAGTGTAGACACGACTGAGAAGGGACAGGCTCAAGTTACTGCACTGCCATTGGTTACTTACAGTCATAAATATGTTTACAATAAACACCAATCACATTTAAGTTGCCAGTCTTCACATTGATTATCATTGTCATTGTATCCTTTCAATCTCACAGTGGTAGAGTACGAAAACAACAGCTGTCCGATGAATCAGGATGCTTGATGTATAACCATTTCTAGAAAAGTACCCTGCTGAGAATGCTGGTAGATTTTCACAATATAAAAGTATGGAAAAAAGTATTGTGAAGGTATCGTATCGAATTGAAAGGTATCAGTATCGAAAATGTTCAAACCATACCCAACCCTACATATGGTAACAGGTAGAAGGTAACGGTATCTAAGGTGGAAGGTAACGGTATCTAAGGTGGAAGGTGCTCCTTGCTTGGCACCAGCACATACAACAGGGAAGAAGCAAAGCATGTAAATACCCACTGGACAGGAAATCAATTCAAACTTCAAACTAATAAATCAAACTGGTCTTCTGGCATAAAGCATTACATCATTCACACTATGGTTTCTCCCCCATGTGTTTTCTCATGTGACGAACAATACATATTTTGTGAGCAAATCGTTTGTTACATTGTTGACACTGAAAAGGTTTCTCTCCTGTGTGTATTCTCATGTGACTAACAAGATGACCTTTCTGAGCAAATCGTTTGTAACATTGTTGACACTGAAAAGGTTTCTCTCCAGTGTGTGTTCTCATGTGAGTAACAAGATTACTTCCGTTAGAAAATTGTTTGTTACATTGTTGACACTGAAAAGGTTTCTCTCCAGTGTGTGTTCTCACGTGATCAACAAGAGTACGTTTATGAGCAAATCGTTTGTTACATTGCTGACACTGAAAATGTTTCACTCCTGAGTGTGGTCTCATGTGTTTAAGAAGAGCCCTTTTGAAAACAAATGGTTTCTTACATTGTTGATGAGGTTTCTCTCCTGTGTGACTTCCCTGTGGTCTATCGTCTCTTGGAAGAGCCTCATCGTTTAGTGTTCTGTTCTGTAAAAGCAGCACTCCTCCATGTTCCTCCAAACTCTGAGCTGCAGGACAGTCTGGAGCTACAACAGAGAGTGGCTGAGAGTCACTGCCTGGTTCTGGTGCTGCAGAGTCTTGTACATGAAGCTCTGCTTTGATTTGCTCCTCAGTTGTGTTGGTGGGTAGAGAGTCTCCTTCTCTGTTCTCCACTTTAACAGTCTGGTTAATATGTGAACATTCAGAGGAACCATCCTGACCAAAATCATGTTTCACTATGAGAGAAGTGAAGATGGAGTCTGTAGTTTCAGACTGCAGTCCTTGGAGCTGCTCTTCCTCCTGATTGGTCCACAGCTCCTGTTCCCCTTTAATCTGTGGGGGCTCCAGGAGAGAGAGCTGCTGCACTTCTAGTGGACAGAAGAAAATGTAAGTTTACTTACTTGTCATCATTCGGGAAACTAACATGCCTGACAGCTAAAAATATACCAATGGAAATGAAACTGTCTGTATACATCAAGGTGCTCTTAGCAGGTAATAGGTGTAAATGAAGGGAATCTGCCTCAAGAAGACTAATTGGATCTAAACATCACTGTCTAGAAGAAGGTTGGTCCAGCAGCATGAACCAACCTTTCTAATTTGTCTACCTCTTACATGACGATTCTAAACACATATGATGATAACATGAAAGTATGTATATCAAACCTGTTCTGTGTAACGTGATATTAGGTTGAGTGACAACATCCAACAGTCGTTGTAGCCGCGCATTCTCCTCCTTGGAACGAGAGATTTCGTCTTGGCACTCAGAAAACACGACTTCAACGACCTCGAAGATCTCCAACGCCGCCATTGTTAGTCTCTCATGTAAAAAATGTCTGATCATCTTTAATTTAGACATGTTGACGCTAAAACCATAAGCCTCCTTGGGAAATCTAGAGAATCTGTATTTTCAGACTTCAGTCCTTGGAGCTGCTCTTCCTCCTGACTGGTCCACAGCTCCTGTTCCTCTTTAATCTGTGGGGGTGAGAGACAGAGCTATGGAAGCAAACCAGTGACATCATGTTTTGAATTTAAAAAGTCATTGAATATTAATATTGAAATCTAAACAAGACCAAATTCTCATCTGAATATATTTTGATGTAAAATAAAATTCAGGTTGCTCAAATTCCACACAAAAAAAAATCGATCTTAAAAAATTCTGATTGTAACATCCGGGATACCAAGGAGAGGTAGAGCAATGGAGCAATAAAGAAGAGAAAACGCATGATGACTACCAGCGAATACAACCATGCTTCGGTGAGTCTGCTGTGACCAAATCTTACATAAAAGATTGTTTACTCTACCTATCCTTGGTATCCCGGATGTTACAATCATAATTTTTCCAGCTCAATTTGTATGCTCGAATTTTTTCAGATACATTTTTAGGCTCGAAATTTATAGGCTCCGACTTATTCTTTACCGCAACATGGCTGAGTTTATGGAGATAAATTAACCCAACCCACACTTATAGCACTCTGTTAGGCTACTGTGCTGCAGTCTAAACATGAAGGCGTCAGCTACCGCTGTAAATAAAGTAGCTAGCCTAGACTCACGCCGGTAAATTAAATCAAATTTACCAAACTTTTTTTTTCACCGTAACTAAGGAAACAATTTCACAAATTCTGTGTAACCCCTTAAGTAAATCCCTTAGCTATTGTTAGAAGTTATAGCCTAAATTTACACACTGACTGTTGCACACAAATAATATTGAGACAAATCTATCTCACCTATCTATCAAACCTGTTCGTTGTAGCTTGATCTCGTGTTAGTAGCCGTGCCTTCTCCTCTGTGGAATAAGATTTATTCTTTGTAGCCTACTCAACAACCGTTTTTTTCAACTCCACCGAAAATCTCAAATGTCTCACGGATACATTTAGGCATTTTCGAACTTAACTCAACTGAGTTTAGCCTTAAGCTTCCTAGCTGCTACTTACTCTACTTCAGATAACTCTTGTCTACTAGCTACACAACTAGCTAGTCCTAAAAGCTAGTTTTCCGTTTCTGGTACGTAGCCCAATTCATACCGGATGTAAACAACATCGAGATTTACCAGTGATTATAGTTCCCCCCCATTTAGGATCAGAATCAGAAAGGGTTTTAATCGCCATGAAAGTTTGCACAGATAAGGAATTTAATTTGGCAGAAGGTGCATACATTAAACATATAGGAATCTCAAAACTTTAATATGTGGTCTAACTATACAAAAGGAACAAAGTCTAGCAAATACTAAGGGGATTTAGCAGGGCTGTAATCATTATATATATTTGGGGGGGACACATTCAAATCTGGTCAAAATGTCCCCCCCAATATATTGATATAAAAATATAAAAAATATATAAATGTGCTACGCTACAACAGGCAGCCACGCACGCTGTCCGAAAATGTTCATAAAGAATGTAATCATATTCATAACTAAACGTAAAATATTCTCAGCGGGTGACCCTCAGACTCCCCCCAAATGTTGACTCCATGACTACGGCCTTGGGATTTAGAATAAAATATAAAATGTAAAGTAGCCATAATTTACCACCATCTAAAATACAAAAAATACAGATAGTACAAAAAATACAAATAGTGCAAATTGCAATGTGGCAAGGTGTCATTGTGCAGATTGTGATTAAAGTCATTAAAGTCAGTGAGAGCCCTTGGCCTTGTTGAAGAGGCCAACAGTGAATGAAAAGAAACTGTTCTAACTGTTCTAAAGAACTAAATATTTTATGTACCAGCACATTGGGTAAGTTGTCAGAATATGTGACCCCACAATGCTTGATAAAGGAGTTTAACTTCAAAATATCGTTTGGAGTTCTGACGGCTGCTACTTGTCAGATGTTGACCTCTGTGTTGGGGACTTTCCACACCAGTTCCTTGTTCCCAGTTCCTGTATTTCGAGAGAGTTTGTTCATGTCCAGTTACAGTAAATTCTAATAAAGTTAAGGTATCAATAAAGTTATGTAAATAAGGTAGGGGAACTATAATCAATGGAAAATCCTGATATTCCGGTATGATATAGGCTACTGGAAGCAGAAGAGCTAGCCTCTTGGACTTTAGCAATGGTAGCTCTGGATATTTTCAGTGGAGTTGAAAAAACGGTAGGTATGCTTATGTATGTTACTGTGGTCATTATGTATAACAAGTTGTATCTAAACACCAGTCTTTTACACTGAGAACACATGGGAACAGATTTCCCTGGAGGCCTGAGGAAAGTTTATAGCAAGTTTCATCTTGAGGGTGCTGTCAAAAAATGTTGTGTGAAAAATAAAATTTCCAGCAAACTTGTTATGTTAACTTTTGAAATGCATTTGACTTTATTTACATTGTTTGGGGTGTACCTTCACATATAGTAAAGTGGAATATTAGCTTCTGCATAAGATAATATTGCAGCTTACTGTAGTGTAGACCCGACTGAGAAGGGACAGGTTCAAGTTACTGCACTGCCATTGGTTACTTACAGTCATCAAATATGTATACAATAAACACCAATCACATTTAAGTTGCCAGTCTTCACATTGATTATCATTGTCATTGTATCCTTTCAATCTCACAGTGGTAGAGTACGAAAACAACAGCTGTCCGATGAATCAGGATGCTTGATGTATAACCATTTCTAGAAAAGTAGCCTGCTGAGAATGCTGGTAGATTTTCACAATATAAGAGTATGGAAAAAAAGTATTGTGAAGGTTTCGAATTGAAAGGTATCAGTATCGAAAATGTTCAAACCATACCCAACCCTACATATGGTAACAGGTGGAAGGTAACGGTATCTAAGGTGGAAGGTGCTCCTTGCTTGGCACCAGCACATACAACAGGGAGGAAGCAACGCATGCAAATACCCACTGGACAAAAATCTATTCAAACTTCAAACTAATAAATCAAACTGGTCTTCTGGCATAAAGCATTACATCATTCACACTATGGTTTCTCCCCCATGTGTTTTCTCATGTGACGAACAATACTTATTTTGTGAGCAAATCGTTTGTTACATTGTTGACACTGAAAAGGTTTCTCTCCTGTGTGTATTCTCATGTGACTAACAAGATTACCTTTAAGAACAAATTGTTTGTTACATTGTTGACACTGAAAAGGTTTCTCTCCTGTGTGTATTCTCATGTGACTAACAAGATTACTTCTGTGAGCAAATTGTTTGTCACATTGTTGACACTGAAAAGGTTTCTCTCCAGTGTGTGTTCTCACGTGAGCAACAAGAGTACGTTTATGAGCAAATCGTTTGTTACATTGCTGACACTGAAAAGGTTTCACTCCTGTGTGTGTTGTCATGTGATGAACAAGAAGATTTTTGACAGAAAATTGTTTGTTACATTGTTGACACTGAAAAGGTTTCTCTCCTGTGTGTATTCTCATGTGACTAACAAGATTACCTTTATGAACAAATTGTTTGTCACATTGTTGACACTGAAAAGGTTTCTCTCCAGTGTGTGTTCTCACGTGAGCAACAAGAGTACGTTTATGAGCAAATCGTTTGTTACATTGCTGACACTGAAAAGGTTTCACTCCTGTGTGTGTTGTCATGTGATGAACAAGAAGATTTTTGACAGAAAATTGTTTGTTACATTGTTGACACTGAAAAGGTTTCTCTCCTGTGTGTATTCTAATGTGACTAACAAGACTACTTCTGTGAGCAAATTGTTTGTCACATTGTTGTAAAGTGGAATATTAGCTTCTGCATAAGATAATATTGCAGCTTACTGTAGTGTAGACCCGACTGAGAAGGGACAGGTTCAAGTTACTGCACTGCCATTGGTTACTTACAGTCATCAAATATGTATACAATAAACACCAATCACATTTAAGTTGCCAGTCTTCACATTGATTATCATTGTCATTGTATCCTTTCAATCTCACAGTGGTAGAGTACGAAAACAACAGCTGTCCGATGAATCAGGATGCTTGATGTATAACCATTTCTAGAAAAGTAGCCTGCTGAGAATGCTGGTAGATTTTCACAATATAAGAGTATGGAAAAAAAGTATTGTGAAGGTTTCGAATTGAAAGGTATCAGTATCGAAAATGTTCAAACCATACCCAACCCTACATATGGTAACAGGTGGAAGGTAACGGTATCTAAGGTGGAAGGTGCTCCTTGCTTGGCACCAGCACATACAACAGGGAGGAAGCAACGCATGCAAATACCCACTGGACAAAAATCTATTCAAACTTCAAACTAATAAATCAAACTGGTCTTCTGGCATAAAGCATTACATCATTCACACTATGGTTTCTCCCCCATGTGTTTTCTCATGTGACGAACAATACTTATTTTGTGAGCAAATCGTTTGTTACATTGTTGACACTGAAAAGGTTTCTCTCCTGTGTGTATTCTCATGTGACTAACAAGATTACTTCTGTGAGCAAATTGTTTGTCACATTGTTGACACTGAAAAGGTTTCTCTCCAGTGTGTGTTCTCACGTGAGCAACAAGAGTACGTTTATGAGCAAATCGTTTGTTACATTGCTGACACTGAAAAGGTTTCACTCCTGTGTGTGTTGTCATGTGATGAACAAGAAGATTTTTGACAGAAAATTGTTTGTTACATTGTTGACACTGAAAAGGTTTCTCTCCTGTGTGTATTCTCATGTGACTAACAAGATTACCTTTATGAACAAATTGTTTGTCACATTGTTGACACTGAAAAGGTTTCTCTCCAGTGTGTGTTCTCACGTGAGCAACAAGAGTACGTTTATGAGCAAATCGTTTGTTACATTGCTGACACTGAAAAGGTTTCACTCCTGTGTGTGTTGTCATGTGATGAACAAGAAGATTTTTGACAGAAAATTGTTTGTTACATTGTTGACACTGAAAAGGTTTCTCTCCTGTGTGTATTCTAATGTGACTAACAAGACTACTTCTGTGAGCAAATTGTTTGTCACATTGTTGACACTGAAAAGGTTTCTCTCCAGTGTGTGTTCTCACGTGAGCAACAAGAGTACGTTTATGAGCAAATCGTTTGTTACATTTCTGACACTGAAAAGGTTTCTCTCCTGTGTGTGTTCTCACGTGATCAACAAGAGTACCTTTCCGAGCAAATCGTTTGATACATTGTTGACACTGAAAATGTTTCACTCCTGAGTGTGGTCTCATATGTTTAAGAAGAGCCCTTTTGAAAACAAATGGTTTCTTACATTGTTGATGAGGTTTCTCTCCTGTGTGACTTCCCTGTGGTCTATTGTCTCTTGGAAGAGCCTCATCGTTTAGTGTTCTGTTCTGTAAAAGCATCACTCCTCCATGTTCCTCCAAACTCTGAGCTGCAGGACAGTCTGGAGCTATAACAGAGAGGGGCTGAGAGTCACTTCCTGGTTCTGGTGCTGCAGAGTCTTGTACATGAAGCTCTGCTTTGATTTGCTCCTCAGTTGTGTTGGTGGGTAGAGAGTCTCCTTCTCTGTTCTCCACTTTAACAGTCTGGTTAATATGTGAACATTCAGAGGAACCATCCTGATCAGAATCCTGTTTCACTATGAGAGAAGTGAAGATGGAGTCTGTAGTTTCAGACTGCAGTCCTTGGAGCTGCTCTTCCTCCTGATTGGTCCACAGCTCCTGTTCCCCTTTAATCTGTGGGGGCTCCAGGAGAGAGAACTGCTGCACTTCTAATGGACAGAAGAAAATGTAAGTTTACTTGTCATCATTCGGGAAACTAACATGCCTGACAGCTAAAAACATACCAATGGAAATAAACTGTCTGTATACATCAAGGTGCTCTTAGCAGGTAATAGGTGTAAATGGAGGGAATCTGCCTCAAGAAGACTGATTGGATCTAAACATCACTGTCTAGAAGAAGGTTGGTCCAGCAGCATGAACCAACCTTTCTAATTTGTCTACTCTTAATGACGATTCTAAACACATATGATGATAACATGAAAGTATGTATATCAAACCTGTTCTGTGTAACGTGATATTAGGTTGAGTGACAACATCCAACAGTCGTTGTAGCCGCGCATTCTCCTCCTTGGAACGAGAGATTTCGTCTTGGCACTCAGAAAACACGACTTCAACGACCTCGAAGATCTCCAACGCCGCCATTGTTAGTCTCTCATGTAAAAAATGTCTGATCATCTTTAATTTAGACATGTTGACGCTAAAACCATAAGCCTCCTTGGGAAATCTAGAGAATCTGTAGTTTCAGACTTCAGTCCTTGGAGCTGCTCTTCCTCCTGACTGGTCCACAGCTCCTGTTCCTCTTTAATCTGTGGGGACGAGAGACAGAGCTATGGAAGCAAACCAGTGACATCATGTTTTGAATTGAAAAAGTCATTGAATATTAATATTGAAATCTAAACAAGACCAAATTCTCATCTGAATATATTTTGATGTAAAATAAAATTCAGGTTGCTCAAATTCCACAAAAAAAAATCGATCTTAAAAAATCTGATTGTAACATCCGGGATACCAAGGAGAGGTAGAGCAATGGAGCAATAAAGAAGAGAAAACGCATGATGACTACCAGCGAATACAACCATGCTTCGGTGAGTCTGATGTGACCAAATCTTACATTAAAGCTTGTTTACTCTACCTATCCTTGGTATCCCGGATGTTACAATCAGACATTTTTCAGCTCAATTTTTAGGCTCAATTTTTTTCAGATCAATTTTTAGGCTCGAAATGTATAGGCTCCGACTTATTCTTTACCGCAACATGGCTGAGTTTATGGAGATAAATTAACCCAACCCACACTTATAGCACTCTGTTAGGCTACTGTGCTGCAGTCTAAACATTCAGCTACACTCACACCGGTAAATGAAATCAAATTTACCAAACTTTTTTTTCTCCACCGTAGCTAAGGAAACCATTTCAGAAATGCTGTGTAACCCCCTTAAGTAAATCCCGTAGCTATTGGAGAAATGTACCTTTAAGTGTCTTCATTATGGAAAACACTTTTGTGCAACCGACCCCTGGACCTCACATTATATAAATTCGTGAATATCATTTTTGATAGCGAACATTTCTAACATCTCTCTCATCTAGGGCCATATTTTTTAGTGT
>CAEFZP010002403.1:0-80401 GCA_903064625.1 Mallotus villosus | reverse complement strand
CATAGGAGGATAGGGCATTAGGAGGAGGTAGCATTAGGGGGTAGGGCAGCATTAGGAGGAGGCATTAGGAAGGTAGGGCATTAGGAGGTAGGATTAGGAGGTAGAATTAGAGGAGTTAGGAATTAGGAGAGGTAGGCATTAGGACGGTAGGCATTAGAAGTCGGTAGGGCATTAGGAGGTACAAACAAAAGGCATAGGAGGTAGGCATTAGGAGGTAGCACCCCGCATGAAGGGAGGTAGGAATTAGGAGGTAGGCAGTAGGAGTAGGATGAGGTTGGCCAGGGAAAGGAACTAGTGCGGAAGGGGTTGACACATGGTCAAATGGAGGCACACATTCGTCAGTAACCTCCAGCAACACATGCTAGCTATGGTACACATGCAGGCTAGGGAAAATCACGAGACGAACACACACACACACCACACACACACACACACACACACACACACCACACACAGAAAGCTCCGTCTTCAGGTATCTAAGATAAAAGTAAAGTTTCCCATGTTCACACAATCAGTAACAAAAACGAGGTGTCCCTACGCGGAAGAGAGAGCAGAGAGATGCGCGAGCACGAGAAGAGACGGGAGAGAGAGAAGAAGAGAGAGAGGAGAGGAGAGAGATGCGAGAGCGACGGAGAGAGAGAGAGAGGAGGAGAGAGAGAGACGAGAGAGAGAGGAGAGAGGAGAGACGCGAGAGAGTAGGAGAAGAGGGAGGCGCGGAGCGAGAGAGAGCAGAGAGCGAAGAGACGGCGCGCGAGCGAGAGAGCTAGCAGAGAGTAGCGCTGTGCGTGCGTATACGCTCTCTCGCTCTCTATCAGCTCTCGCTCTATCTATATCTCTCGTCTCTCTACGCTCGTCGATCTC
This sequence comes from Mallotus villosus, assembly GCA_903064625.1. NCBI lineage: Eukaryota > Metazoa > Chordata > Actinopteri > Osmeriformes > Salangidae > Mallotus > Mallotus villosus. The sequence goes on along the minus strand of CAEFZP010002403.1, from coordinate 79,540 downwards.
GCTCTCTCTCCTCTCTCTTCCTCTCTCTCTCCCCCACTAGAGACAGTTGAGGTCTCTCACTGCTCTTCTCTCTCTCACTGTGCTGTGTTCTCATGGTTCAGATGAGAGCTCTCAGGGTGGGTGGTCCCAAGCCCTCTGGGTTTCAACAGGGTCAGGGACGGGACACACACACGCACAACATACTCTCACACCACACACCTGCACACACACACAAACCTGCACACAATACTCTCACACACACAACTGCACACACACACAAACCTGCACACATACTCTCACACACACACCTGCGTGTGGGTATTACTACAGTGCAAAAGGTAGCGTAAATACAACACGGCAGAACAAGGAACAACAACTATTGATATACTACGAATATTTATCTACTTATATTCTATCTTAATGGAGTACCAAGTGCTTTACAGAAGGAACAATGAAGTCACCACTCCAAGTGTTGGAGAGGGGGAGATTATCACCTTATAAAGTCACAGGCTGGAGTTCTGCACCATTTAACCAGAAAGCGTTGGAGATCTGGACAGCAGGACAGACAATGGAAGTAGACATGTTTGACCCTGTTTAGGAAACCTGCTTTAACCTCAAGTCCAACGGTAATCGTAGGTTTTAATGTGAGGACTGTTTGTATGGACGTAGTTAACTGTCGGTGGGATAGCTTTTACACACACACAGACAGTCTGCCCTCGAAAGGACCACCTATGTTTACCATGTAAAGGGAGAGATATATCATTCTGTCAAACGAGCATACACACATACACACAGAATATTGCAGTACCCTAGGGGCACAGCTATTGTTCAGTCATTTTTAGGTGTAATTTTTTCAGTTCAGTCATTTTTAGGGCACACACGCACACACACGCGCACACACACACACACGCACAAACACACACACTCACACACAGAGAGACAGCATCCTCCAGGGACCTATTGTGTGGGCGTTTAGCGTCGGATCTCCAGTCTGTCAGAGGTAGTTACAGCAGGGAGGAAAGCCACGCGCTCCTGGTCACTGGAAACACACACACACCAAACAACAACACACCACACAACACACACACACTGCTGCTTCACACAACACCACACACCACACCAGACACTGCTGCTTCACACACAACAAAGCACAGACTGCTCCACCACAACACACCACACACACTGCTGCTTCACACACACACACACACACACACGGCTGCTTCACACACACACACACACACACACACACACACACACCACACACACACCACAACACACACACACACACCAACACACACACACACACACACACACACACACACACACACACTGCTGCTCACACACACACACACACAACACACTGCTGCTCACACACACACACACACACACACACACCACACAAACACACACACACACACACAACACACACACACACACACCACACACCACACACACACACACACACACACACACACACACACTGCTGCTTCACACACAGACACACAACACACACTGCTGCTTCACACACAGACACACACACACTGCTGCTTCACACACACACACCACACACACACAACTGCTGCTTCACACACAGACACACACACACACACACTGCTGCTTCACACACAGACAAACCACACACACACTGCTGCTTCACACACAGACACACACACACTGCTGCTTCACACACAAACACACACACACACACACTGTGCTTCACACACAGACACACACACAACACTGCTGCTTCACACACACACACACACACACAACACACACATCACTGCTTCACACGCAGGACGGAGGGAAGAGCCCCCCCACACACACACATTTAACTCCAAAAAACATACTGTAGCCTAGCGGTTGTGTTAAAAGATTAGTTACTGGTTACCTCAAATGTATTCGTCTGTTAATGTACACTCACACGCAAACCCCACACATATACACCCACACAACACTCACACACACAGACAGACACACAACACAGACACACACATCTGACAGTACTTAAAAAGCGTGTTTCGTCACACAGAGAAAGCTAATAAACGATGTTGCCTTTTCAGTTCCTCCCAGAAGCAGCGTCCCCCAGACAGCTGAGCTAGCAGCTGGGCTTCTCAGACACGCGTGCCAAGTCCGACAACACACACAACAGTGTGTCCAGCCCTTACCTGAAACACTGCGGTAGCCATCCTCTCTCTCTCTCTCTCTCTGTCCGTGTCTCTCCCTCTCTCTTCCTTCGCTTGTTCCTCAGAGTCTCTCGCCCCGTCTCACTGCTGCATTGTGCTTTTCCAAGTGCGCAGAGAGAGCAGAGGAGGTCCTTGCTGCTCCGCACTCCGCAGCAGTGGGTAATCCACAGTCAGCTCCAGTACCTGGTCTGGTGAGCGAAAGGTGGAGGTGTGTGTGTGTGCGCGTGAGCACCGTGTGTGTGTGTGTGTGAGCCCGTGTGTGTGTGTGTGTGAGTGTGTGTGAGAGGTTGTCAGGCTTCACTGGGCTCCAGAGAAATTGCTCTAGTTTTCTGTCAAGTCCCTCTCTTTTCTCTCTCTCTCCCACCAGATAATGGGCGTTAAAACGTCTTAAGCCTCTCTTTATACGACAGGCTGAAAGGAGGAATGCAGCCCAACTGCGATTCTCAGCAGCCTGGGAGCAGTCTGCACTCAGAGCGGAGAGCTAGGAGAGTCTGGCTTCAGGCTGTTACCAATACTCCCTCCTTTCCCTCTCTCTCACAGCCACTCTCCTCCTACTCACTTAGACATTCTCCTCCCCCTCTCTCTTTCCCTCCTACCTCTCTCTTTCCTCGATCTCATCTCTCTCTCTCCCTCTCTCTTTCTCCGAGGACATGCTTTTGAGTGAAGAGAGAGAAGCGGTAAGAGGGGGAGGAGTATATATATTAATATATATATATGTATATTATGCCGAATTTCCCAAGAAGCTAAAGGGGTTGAGCTTGAAAGAGGACAAAAGCCTTTCTCTCACAGAGGAAACTTCCATTCCCCCTCCCTCATCAACCCATCCCTGCTACCCCTTCTCTCTCCCCCTTCCCTCTTCCTCCCCCCCTCCCTCATCCCCCTTCCTCCCCCTCCCTCATCCCCCCTCCCTCTCCCTCTCGGTTACTTTCGCTGTTATCAGGTTCTCAGGTTACAGGTTAATATGAGTTGACAAGCTCTCTTTCTCACACACACACACACACACACACACACACACACACACACACACACACACACACACACACACACACACACACACACACTTAGAGTGAGGATGCTGAGCTACATGGGTAACTATCAGAGTTTGAGAGTAACTAAAACATTAGTCTTGACTGAGAAGCAGCCTCAAACCCCAGTATGTAACACTGGCTTTCTGAACTGAGTTTGAACAAAAAGCACCACCAAACAATAATAACCTCCAGCATGTCAGCTAAATACATTCATTTGTTCCATTGGTGCCATGTCAAACAACACATCATATTTCATCCAGTGTCATACACCTAACATGACAACAGTCTGAAGAAACAACTGGTGTTCAGTGTCATCATGATGTCACTTCCTCTGTGTGCGAGCGCCACAGTCAGAGCACACAGCAGCAGATGATCATGAGGTATCATTACGTTTATTTGCTGAAAATTTAAAGTATGTTATTACACGTGTTCCGAAGATAAAAAGAGCGTCCGTTTGGTTTGATGTCTGAGTGATTACACGGAGGAGCAGGACGAGCGGAGGAACACCTTGTCTGTTCACCTTCAGTTCTCCAGATGTGGCTTTGGTATGTGTGGTTTAATTCAGCCTTAATGACAAGAGATCCAGGAAGGAAGTAGGGAGGTTCCACAGCAACAAAACAACAGTGTGAACGTCCACCTCGCAACGTTGAGTCAATGTGCAGACACACACTCCCTGGGAACTTCCCCTGGTTCTCGCGTGTGTGTGTGTGTGTGTGTGTGTGTGTGTGTGTGTGTGTGTGTGTGTGTGTGTGGTGTGTGTGTGTGTGTGTGTGTGTGTGTGTGTGTGTGTGTGTGTGTGCGTGCGTGTGTGTGTGTGTGCATACATCTCCGTGTAGAAACGTCAGGGTGGATGGTGAGAACAAATGGCCAGGTTGCCAGGTTGGTGTATTATTGGTCTGGCATATTTCCTGTCCTGGTTTACTGTGCTCATGTTGGTGTGGTTGCTGCCTGTAATCATCACTGACAGAGTCTAACTGTCTGTTAACTAGTTACAGTTCACTTCTAACTGTCCCTAAGGAAGGTGTTTCATCCTGAACTGTGAGCTGGTAGGAGACTGAGACATCTCACAGCACACGTGGGGAAGTTATCACGCACAAACAAACATAGATACACGGTAGTTCAAACTAATACCAATAAATGGAATCTCTCTCAATTCAATCTTGCTTGATTTAGGACATCAGCTTCACACAGTGAACCTGGACAAGGGGGAAGCCCATCACGTCCTGTGACTTCTAATTCAGTTAGCTTCACGACCAGAATTTATAATAAACCCTGCAAGGAGCAAATCTCAGACAGGAAACGTATGATCTCATGATTCAACCACTCAGCCCTGCACCTTCCTGATACTGTTCCCCCCCTATACCTGTCCCAGACAGAGCCTCACTTCTAGTAGCTTCCTGAGAATCAGGAATTCTCCCCCCCGCCTCCTCTCTCTCTCTATCCCTCCTCTCCACCCCCCCTCTCTCTCTCTATCCCTCCTCTCCACCATCCCTCTCTCCCCCCCACCATCCTCTCTCTCCCCCTCCACCACCCTTCCCTCTCTGCAGCTGAAAGCTGTAGGATGAAGTCACACAGACATTAGTCGGCCTCAGTCCTAACAACGTCGGTCTTCCAGCTTTAACGTTAGAATGCGTGTAGCTATCATAGCTATCTGAGGACATTCTGATGTAGCTGTTGGCTTCCAGTCCTGGTGACCTACAGTCTCTCTAGCTGTGGAGGGACACACCCTTCCGACAAAGAAAACACATCTAGCCATTGTTCTGGTATGAACACAATAACTCAACAGCAGCTCGTGTTTTATCAAACCCCAGTCCCAGGGGGTTTTCAACCAATGTATGCCTTTCATTTCCGTCCAGATCCCATTATGAGATAACCAACTGATCACAGCCCTCTTAATGAGATAACCACCTGAACATGGCCCTCAAAACCAAATCAGAGACGTTGGCTCAGAGACGCAGGAAACATGCACACAGCTTCGCAGCTTTGATGGCGTTACTGTTGTGAAAGATAAATCCTGCTACTACAAGATTATTTAGTGAAGGGTCCGTCGATACAAGCAAACAAAGCAGTTCTGTAAGAGAATGATATGGAGAGGAGAAGTACAGAACGTTAATACGAGAACATAAACACGAGAGAGAGAGAGAGAGAGAGAGCATCCTCCAGCTCTCTGGCTCTTTGATCCTCCGGCCTCAGCAGAAAAGTGAAATCCCTGACGCTTCCTCTCCAGGCCAGGCCCAGACTCCAGCCAACTCTATAAGATAATGAAAAAGCTTTGCCAGTGCTCCGCTTTCCAATTAACCCCAGCGTGATAAATCAGGCCTCAATGTTACAGTACAGTCTCCGAGGTAAATTGCCGGGACAAAAGCAGAGTGAGCATGTGCCAAACGTTCAGACAGCTGCTGCAGGAGACACTAACGTCAAGGACAAGGAAGACTTCACCAGGATCCATATCCAACCACGACCCTGGGAGAAGACAAGGACGTTTGTCTCAACACAAGCGTAGAAGTACTCCTGTTTTTTCGTTCTCAATCAAACACTTTCAGTTGGTAACACGGGGGTGAAGCAATTTACGACTGGCGTCGTAGTGTGTTGCTGACTGCCACTAGCCACAGACACATAAATTAGTCTTTGTGTTCTTCTCAGGTGTGGCGCAGGCCAACGCTGGAAGCCAAACCGTCTACTAAAGGATTGTGTGTGTGGAACGTTGTGTGTGTGTGTGTGTGTGTGTGTGTGTGTGTGTGGAACGTTGTGTGTGTGTGTGTGTGTGTGTGTGTGTGAATCATCCGCAAAGAGTTCAACATTTGTTGGCAGGGCAACAATCCCCCGGGGGTGAGGAAGTGCATCGATGTGCCACATCCCGACCTCAGTGAAGAGGCAGAGGCAGCGAGACAGAACCTCAGTGAAGAGGCAGAGGCAACGAGACAGAAACCTCAGTGAAGAGGCAGAGGCAAGAGACAGAACCTCAGTGAAGAGGCAGAGGCAGAGAGACAGAACCTCAGTGAAGAGGCAGCGAGACAGAACCTCAGTAAAGAGGCAGAGAGACAGAACCTCAGTGAAGAGGCAGAGGCAGCGAGACAGAACCTCAGTAAAGAGGCAGAGAGACAGAACCTCAGTGAAGAGGCAGAGGCAGAGAGACAGAACCTCAGTGAAGAGGCAGAGAGACAGAACCTCAGTGAAGAGGCAGAGGCAGAGAGACAGAACACTCAGTGAAGAGGCAGAGGCAGAACGAGACAGAACCTCAGTGAAGAGGCAGAGGCAGAGATACAGAACCCTCAGTGAAGAGGCAGAGGCAACCCAGACAGAACCTCAGTGAGAGGCAGAGGCAACGGACAGAACCTCAGTGAAGAGGCAGAGGCAACCAGACAGAACCTCAGTGAAGAGGCAGAGAGCAACGAGCAGACCTCAGTGAAGAGGCAGAGGCAACGAGACAGAACCTCAGTGAAGAGGCAGAGGCAACGAGACAGAACCTCAGTGAGAGGCAGAGGCAATGAGACAGAACCTCAGTGAAGAGGCAGAGGCAGAGAGACAGAACCTCAGTGAAGAGGCAGCGAGACAGAACCCAGTGAAGAGGCAGAGGCAGCGAGACAGAACCTCAGTGAAGAGGCAGAGGCAGCGAGACAGAACCTCAGTTAAGAGGCAGAGGCAGAGAGACAGAACCTCAGTGAAGAGCAGAGGCAATGAGACAGAACCTCAGTGAAGAGGCAGAGGCAGCGAGACAGAACAGGGGAAGACAGAGAGGGGGCGCGACCCAACACCATCTGATGTCAAAGGGACGGTCAATTACTGCAAAACAGAAGCTCTAGTGTCTGTGTGTCCAGTTCTTCAGGTCAGCGGTGACGGCTTTGGCCGTGATGTTTGCTGCTGGCTAGAAGAGTGGAAACACACACAGCGACCCCCAGTCTCCTGGGACCCTACAGCTGCAGTCAAACCAGCAGCAAACTACAGCTCCTCCTGTGGCAAGAACAATAACAAGCAAACGTAATGGTAATAGGTCTGCCACTATCAGCAGGCCATCTAATTACAGTCTATTCTGGAGCCGGGGCTGGAATGGGCCAAGGAGTCCAAAACAATGTTGCAAAAAATATACATATCCACAGAACAAAATGGCTGGCCAGTCCAAACAAAAACATGCTTTTCTTTCAAAGCGATAGATGAATGTTGAAGGGAATTTCAGGGAGGGATGAAATGAACACGCCACTCAGCACTCTGGAAGAAGAATAGAAGAGAGAGAGAGAGCAGGAGAGAGGACGAGAGAGACCGCAATAGTCTATCGATCAGTTTTCAGATCGATGAGATAGTCAAGAGCGAGAGCTATAGAGAGCGCATAGTCAGAGACTAGAGAGCGAGAGATGATGAGAGCGAGCATCGAGTTTCGAGAGCAGATGAGAGATAGAGCTGCAGAGCGTATAGCAAGAGAGATATGAGAGAGGAGATAGAGATGAGATCGATTTTGAGCGTGATGATCGATATGAGAGTCTCATAGATCTCTCTAGATCTCTATAAATGACTGAGCTATAGCTAGATAGAGAGATCTATCTCTGCGAGCGCGCAGACGCGCTCCAGCGCAGCAGCGCTCGCACGCGCGCGCATCGCTAGATGTAGTATTGGCTGCTGTGTGTTCTGTTCTCCTGCAGCTTTTGTCAGACTCCCTCCTCATTAGCACACAGTTTCACCACACTTCTCCAAACACCACACCCTGAGGAACCATGATGGCTGTAGGAACATCATGTTGATGGCTCAACTCACCAAACATGAAGAAAAAACCCACCAAATGAATCCTGTCACTGAGTGTGAAAGGACCTGACATCCTGTCCTGTGGCTAACCCTGGTCTGTTGAAGTAAACAAAATATAAACTGTAAGTTAGAAAACTCCAAGCAACTGACAGCTCTGTGTCGCCATGACGCTGTAAGACCATGTTCATATATGGAGATGATCTGGACAGAGATGAACACCACGTAAGGCCTCGTTCTTTAACTGTCTTCTTTCTGCACGGTCGGCCTCTTGGAAATCAGACAATCTGAGAATCTACAGAGGAAAGAATTATCCTCTCCGAAAGGCGAACCTTTGATTCCACAAACTGTAATGACTTGTGAAGTCTGGGACTGGAGGAATCTGTGAGTTCTAATGTACACTCATGTTGCTGCCGTCCCAGTAGTCATTCAGTCCTCTAAACACTGTGCTCGTGTTACAGCACTCTGACGGATCTTACACAGCACTGGAAGTCAAGGAACAAAGAAAAACATGAAATTCAGCTTAGCCCCCTCAAAGAATAAACAAAATGTTCCTGGATAAGACTACATTTGTGATTATCCTGTATAACTGCACCTGACAATTGTACACAGTAATCCCTGTGCTACAACCACAGAGGGCTTACTCTTATACTTGAGACAGTACGTGGCAATTACAGCTTTTTATGGGGCGTTCATGTTACGTGTTTCAGGACACATTAAGACAGACGTGATCCTTGAATGGGAAATTGTTGAATGGACACTCCCTCCCCCTCCCTCCCCCTCCCTCCCTCCCCTGCCCTCCCCCTCTCCCACTACCTCCCTCCCCCTCCCTCCCCCTACCTCCCTCCCCTGCCCTCCCCCTCCCTCCTCGCCTCCAAAACGAGAAAAGAAAGAAATCCATAATGTACTCTCCCCTCTTAACCCCAACTAACTTACATTTATGATCAACAGGAGAGTAGCGCTGTATTTACTTTGCTCTCGGAATTCAAATCAAGTCCAATCCCGCAGTCTGCACTGTGAGACTAGGCCCTAGTCGAGTCCAAGGTGCTGAACCTTCACTGAACCAGCCATTATCAAAAGGCCTAAACGTGTCTTAACCTTCGCTGCTGGAGAGCGAGGCGGGGGAGCGGGGCGAGGGGAGCGGGGCGAGGGGAGCGAGGTGCGGGGTTGGCTTCAAGTATCTCCAAATAACAAACCAACCAGAACACCGGGGACCGTGGCAACACACCAACACCATGACGCCATCCGACCCAACTAATGTTACCAACCACATAAAGACAAATCATTGTCTAACAACCAACCGCCCCTCACTCATAAACATAATAACATAGAGGATCCGTCGCCAGATGTGAGCCCTCTACACATCCAGGGTTCATGTGCAGTATTATCCAGCTAAGGAAAGCCATGGGAAACAGTTCCCAGAAGCCCTTTACCTTCTCTGTCTGGCTCGGTGTTAGAGCCGTGACACAGGTGTGATGTCACTCAGAGACAGACCAGACACTGTCTCCTCACTTCTGTCAGCTACCAGTGAAATTCCAAGGAAAATATTTCTATCCTGTTCATGATTCAGCAGTCAACTACCACTGAACTAATCTGTCTTCATTGCCTGCCACACACACTAACACTCCCAAAGACATGCGCGCACACACACACACACAGACACATTCATTGCTGTCACACACAAACGCTTTGACACGCAAATCTGACCATTTGTTTTTAGTGTGTGAGGTTAGAGGCAGCTTGTGACAGTCTTATCTCGATATGGACACAGAGATTTATAACTGTGGCGACTCGGTGAGGGAAAACAGACTCAGGCCTGAGTTATTGTAACAAGCTGGATTCCAAACATGGAAGATCACATATGAACCAAACTGAGAGGAACGTTTGTGGAGATTAGAGAGAGTTTAGTCCGATATCTTTAATAAATAATTCATTAAATGTCCCCAGGACATGCAAGCTTGATTGAATGCTGATAGTGATCAAGCTGGCCCATTGCTATCATTCAGGAATATATTTGATATGATAAGGTTAAAAGTTTCTTGTATGTCGTGTGACATTATTTGGCAGCGGATGTTTCCAGAGTAGAAAAGGGAGGTTGGGTTAGGGTTAGGGAGGTTGGTTCCTGTTTTGTGCAGATTGGGAGTATTTTTATAGCTCGATAATTTCATCAACTGAGACTCCATGGTTGGCCTGTTTTCACAATTCAACAACATGGTTTGCTGAAGCCTTGTGTTCTCGGTTGCAAAGAATCTAGACATCAACATCTAAAGAGAAGATAATTCAGTCAGCGGTATTAAGTCATTCCCCATCATTCATCACTATGTTTTATCACAACGTTTGAAAAGTCAAACAGATTAGTTCTGCGGTTGCGAGCATGCTGCAACAACAAACAAGGGTTAGGGTTGAGGCTTTGCATGGTGACTGAATTGTATCGTAGCTTGTTGACTGGATTGGAAAACACAACACCACATTGTACTCCACGAGCACACAGTGTTCTGCTATCTCTACAACCTGGAGACCTGGAGACCTGCAGACCTGGAGACCTGCAGACCTGGAGAACCTGCAGACCTGCAGACCTGCAGACCTGCAGACCTGGAGACCTGCAGACCTGGAGACCTGCAGACCTGGAGACCTGCAGACCTGCAGACCTGGAGACCTGCAGACCTGGAGACCTGCAGACCTGGAGACCTGCAGACCTGGAGACCTGGAGACCTGCAGGGCTGGGAAGCTGCTCGCCCCGCGGCCCCGTCCCCTCGCCCCGCGCCCCCTCGTCCCGCGCCTGGCTGACGAACACCCCTGGCATTTCCTGTCACTTTAGGCAGGAGCGAGAGAGGAGAGGGTAGAGCTGGCAGCTCCCCACCATTTGGGTAATGGCTGCCAGATGAAGGGTGTGTGTGTGTGTGTGTGTGTGGGTGTGTGTGTGTGTGTGTGTGGTGTTACAGTAGGAAGAGGTGCTGTAATTGTACAGCAAATTTCTCTCTGCGGCCTTCACACACACACACACACACACACACACACGCACGCACACACGCACACACACTCATGTTTCCCCACAACACCCATAGCGCACCTTCCTCCCTCTTTCTCTCACTTCTTCAAAGAGCCCCAGCTTCAAAACACGTCTGTCTGTCATGTAGCAACCCTCCCGGCAACAGGGAGAGGAGGAGAAGGGATCTTTATTTTTAGAATGGGGGCGACTCGAACATGCTAGAGTTCATCCAATCTAAACACACAGTGGGACAGGCTGCACTTGTTTGGACATTCTGCAGGATTGAGACAGAGAAGCCGTGTAGCCTGCGTCAACACGGTGGATCATCTGATGGTCGTAACAAAATCATTTTCAAACTAAGATTTAAAATATATTTATGATATTGCATGTTTGAACATGTTGGGCCACAAGTGAATCATGAAATGTGAAAAAGAGAGTCATGGTAACAGAAAACTCTGCTGTGTTAAAGTCTCCTCCCAGGGTCCGCCTTCAAGTGTCATACATATCACAGTAGGACACATTCAGTTAGGAGTCACATGTTCTCGATGTTCTCTTGTTATTGTAACATACAAGGTGTTTTCTTACCTTAACTTCACATTTCTTGTGGCAGGCGATCCGGCACACTAAGAGAAGAGAGACCAGAAACACTGAGTTAGTCACTAAGAGAGACCAGAAACACTGTGTTAGTCACTAAGAGACACCAGAAACAGAGTTAGTGACTAAGAGAGACCAGAAACACTGAGTTAGTCACTAAGAGAGACCAGAAACACTGAGTTAGTCACGAAGAGACACCAGAAACACTGAGTTAGTCACTAAGAGAGACCAGAAACACTGAGTTAGTCACTAAGAGAGACCAGAAACACTGAGTTAGTCACTAAGAGAGACCAGAAACACTGTGTTAGTCACTAAGAGACACCAGAAACAGAGTTAGTGACTAAGAGAGACCAGAAACACTGAGTTAGTCACTAAGAGAGACCAGAAACACTGAGTTAGTCACTAAGAGACACCAGAAACACAGAGTTAGTGACTAAGAGAGACCAGAAAACACTGAGTTAGTCACTAAGAGAGACCAGAAACACTGAGTTAGTCACTAAGAGACACCAGAAACACTGAGTTAGTCACTAAGAGAGACCAGAAACACTGAGTTAGTCACTAAGAGAGACCAGAAACACTGAGTTAGTCACTAAGAGAGACCAGAAACACTGAGTTAGTCACGAAGAGACACCAGAAACACTGAGTTAGTCACTAAGAGAGACCAGAAACACTGAGTTAGTCACTAAGAGAGACCAGAAACACTGAGTTAGTCACTAAGAGAGACCAGAAACACTGAGTTAGTCACGAAGAGACACCAGAAACACTGAGTTAGTCACTAAGAGAGACCAGAAACACTGAGTTAGTCACTAAGAGAGACCAGAAACACTGTGTTAGTCACTAAGAGACACCAGAAACACAGAGTTAGTGACTAAGAGAGACCAGAAACACTGAGTTAGTCACTAAGAGAGACCAGAAACACTGAGTTAGTCACTAAGAGACACCAGAAACACTGAGTTAGTCACTATGAGAGACCAGAAACACTGAGTTAGTCACTAAGAGAAGAGACACCAGAAACACTGAGTTAGTTTACATTTCCACAAACAACTAAAGTGTGAAACTCTCACGAGGCTGACCATGATGGATAGTGACACAGAGGAAGTGAATAAACGGTGTTGAAATGCTCAGTTCAACATGTTTGCTCTACGGTCAACATGAAATGACTTTGAGCATCCCTCAGCTGGACAATGATCAAAAGACCATGAAAACGTTCATGAGCTGAAGTCTTTCCGGATATGAAAATGCTTTTACAGGAACCCTGCTCTCTTTATGTAACAAGTCACAGTTTCTGTCTCCAGCCACATTCTTCAAGGCGAGTGTAATATTTATTATGATTAGTTGTTAAGTAATTTGAGGTTGAAAGTTGGACCGTCTCCTATTGTGTGAGAGGTTCTGCTGCCGTCTGGACGTTAGGAAGTGGAAGGTAAGACTGAGAGATCGCTACGAAGCCAGAGGCTGTTGGCTCAGAAAGGTGTTTTCATTATCGTGTGATTTCATCTCCCGTTCTAACCCTGAGGCTGGGAGACTGGAACATGTGGAGGACCGGGGAGGGGGTCGTGTTAGCGACGCTGCTAACGATCACATACGGTTTAGGGAAGACTAGTGTTGAGAATATGAGTTCATGTTTAAGCTGAAAGGGTATGTGAAGCCCTCTGGGACAGTGCTTGCAAAAAGGGTTATACAAATACATTTAGATGTTGTTTTGATTTGGTTGAGTCTGGTGTGACTGGTTAGTCTCTGTGTCAACAGGAGGTTAGGGTTAGGTTAGACTTGTCTGCAGGAACACACAACTAACCCAGAACTACACCAGCTACTACTAGAACACTTTAGAAGAAAGTCGAATTTGGATAAACGTGGGTTAGCATCTAATTAGGTCAAGGTATATTTAGGTTATATTTCTGAACTCGTACTATATTTGCACTTGAGGGGGTAACATTAGCGAGCGAGTTGGACTCTAATTAAAGGCCTTGAGACCGTGTGTGGCAGCAGAAAGGCTTTGGGCTGTGATCCCACGACGATCCTGCTTCCCAGGGTTACATTCGACACAGTTCCGTCACCGATACAAGGAGCCACCAGGTGCCACCAAGTGCCACCAGGGGCCACCAGGAGCCACCAGGGCAAAGCCAGCCATGCCTGAATACTTAGAACAACCGGAGCACGCTGTCTTAAAGCCTGACCTCAACCCTCGGCCCTTCTCTCACCAACACAGACACAGCACAGACACCACCTGAACACCACCAGCTCCCTCGACATCCACCTGGGGTGTCGCAGGGTTTCAGAGCAAACCTTCACAAAACGTTGTTTTTGCGAGAAAACATGTGTTGCTGCCGATTACACGGTCTGCAGACAGCGAGCGGGCTGTTCCCAGCGCGCGAGGCCTGAGTAAGCACGCTGCTCCCTGGGGGGAGGGGGAGGAGGTGGGGGAGGAGGTGGGGGAGGAGGAGAGAGGACTTCCATATTGGGTGTGAAATCACAGAGCACAGAACCCTTTACCTTGTTAGGAAGTCAGAGCTTCAGAGGGTAAACAGAACATAAATGAACAAGAGAGGAGATGATGGGGGAGAGGAACGAGAGGGGCAAGAGAGGAAGAGAGAGAGAGAGAGAGAGAGAGAGAGAGAGAGAGAGAGAGAGAGAGAGAGAGAGAGAGAGAGAGAGAGAGAGAGAGAAAGAGAAAGAGAGAGAGATGGAAAAAGTGAACCATGTTAAGAATGGGAGTTGGTCAGCTTGGGCAGGGATGAGGAGTGCAGCAGCCAGGGTGCTATCTGAGTCAGAGACTGAGGAATGCTCTTGAGGAGAGCGAGGGGGGCTGAGCGGGGCTGAGGCAGGGCTGAGGCAGGGCTGAGCCAGGGCTGAGGCAGGGCTGAGGCAGGGCTGAGCCAGGCTGAGGCAGGGCTGAGGCAGGGCTGAGCAGGCTGAGGCGGCTTCCTTCCCCTGTTGCTGGGACTGTAATGAGACTGTGCTCCAGAGGGATGGGCAGAGCCCAGCTACAGAGAACAATCAGAGAACAGGGCTGGGTCACTTCCTTTCTCTCTCTCTACTCTCTCTCTCTATCTCTCTCTCTCTCTCTCTCTATCTCTATCTACTCTCTCTCTCTCTTTCTCTCTCTCTCTCTTCCTCTCTCGCTCTCTAGTCCCTCTCTCTCTCTCTCTTCTCCCATCCTCTATATCTCTCCTCTCTCTTCCTCTCTATCTCTCGTGTACACACATGGTGTAAACATCCAGATACTGTATGAGTGCACATGTAATACAGAAATGAACAAAGTTCGCACAAAGTGCAGACTTTAGATTTCTAGTTTTCTCACGGGCACCATGCCGAGAGGAAGGAGGAGCTGTCAAAACGTCAACACGCCGCGCTCCACACACAGCGCTCCACACACAGCGCTCCACACACAGCGCTCCACACACAGCGCTCCACACGCCGCGCTCCACACGCCGCGCTCCACACACAACGCTCCACACACAACGCTCCACACACAGTGCTCCACACACACAACGCTCCACACACAGCGCTCCACACACAGTGCTCCACACACAGCGCTCCACACACAGTGCTCCACACACAACGCTCCACACACAGCGCTCCACACACAGCGCTCCACACACAGTGCTCCACACACAGTGCTCCACACACAACGCTCCACACACAGCGCTCCACACACAGCGCTCCACACACAGCCCTCCACACACAGCGCTCCACACACAACGCTCCACACACAGCGCTCCACACACAGCGCTCCACACACAACGCTCCACACACAACGCTCCACACACAACGCTCCACACACAGCGCTCCACACACAGCGCTCCACACACAGTGCTCCACACACAGTGCTCCACACACAACGCTCCACACACAGCGCTCCACACACAGCGCTCCACACACAGCGCTCCACACACAACGCTCCACACACAGCGCTCCACACACAGTGCTCCACACACAACGCTCCACACACAACGCTCCACACACAGCGCTCCACACGCCGCGCTCCACACACAGCGCTCCACACGCCGCGCTCCACACACAGCGCTCAGACTGGGACGCACACCAGAGGCGGACGCCTTCCAAACCGCCGTGTAAATGTTTACCTCCTGCTGTTTTGTGCTGCAAACATGGCAAGCCACCACACAAACAAACCAGCCACGAGAAGCTGAGAGAGAGAGAGAGGAGAGAGAGAGAGAAAGAGAGAGAGAGAGAGAGAGAGAGAGAGAGAGAGAGAGAAAGAGAGAGACAGAGAGAGAGAGAGAGAGAGAGAGAGAGAGAGAGGGACAGAGAGAGAGAGAGAGAGAGAATGGTAAAAAGTGAACCATGTTGAGAATGCCAAACACAAGCTCTAGCCTCCAACCCTTCCTCTCCCATGAATCTGACCCCTCCATCCACTAAACACCGTTACTAGTCAGCACACTCCCCTTCCCCCTCACCTTATCCAAGGCAGTGTTGGGTAACTGTACACCAGTGTGTTCATTCAGGTGTTGGGTGAGAGAGGGTTAGTTCAGGAGGACAGACCAGTCTAATATCCTGAGAGTCATATCTCAGGATCTCACACAGACACGTGTTGTCGACAGGGAAACTGGATTCAAAACTGAATCGATTCTATCACATCAGGCCACAGTTTTAATCAAAATGTGGCTTTTTCCATTCCACCGCCGTATCCGAGAGTTCTAGGAAGCACAGACTCAAACTACACTTTCATTTGTTGAAACAGCTGTTTCCTTAGATCCGTGTTCAAGTTTGAAGAATCAAAAGCGTGAGGTTACTGAGAGGTGAGTGGATGGGGGTCAGCCATTTTGATGTCCTCAGCATCGCAGCAACGAGAGCTACAGAAATGGGCTTTAGAAGAACATCGTTCTGTGAGGGACAGTGGAGCCGAGGTAAATCCCTGTGTCATCTATCATTCAGATGTATCTGATCTGACAAGGAGCTCATCCAACACACAACAACAACAGGACAGGATTGGTCTGCAGATTTGCAGTTCAACAGAAGAAGAAGGTTTCCTGGAGCTGTAAGTGACACTCTGCTGCCCTCTGGTGGCAGACGTCTTGTCACAAACAACACAGCAGAACCTATTCTGCCTGGTTTTGACAATGATCTTAACCTTAAATAAGATCCATTCTAACTATTTTGAAGATGACCTTAAATAGTCATGTTATGTTCTCGGATGTTCGTGTTCTTCTGCCCTTGGGAACGACCAGCGAGTTAGAGAGCCTGAGGTCGTCTAGTCATCTGCACTAACACAAGAGAGGATGGAGCCTGATGGATGACTGTTCTACAGTCCTTAAAAAAGGAGAGAAAAAGGGTATTGAAAATACATTCCAATACCTGCAAATATCTCAGATACATTCCCAGCATGATCCAGCAGGGGGCAGGTCATCATAACCAGAGGATCTGGCTTTCAAACGTGTACCTGATGTACACGGTAGCCTCCGACACGTTGAGGAATGTTTGGTGACTTTCTTTACAT
Organism: Mallotus villosus; assembly: GCA_903064625.1. Taxonomy (NCBI): domain Eukaryota; kingdom Metazoa; phylum Chordata; class Actinopteri; order Osmeriformes; family Salangidae; genus Mallotus; species Mallotus villosus. The sequence continues at coordinate 62,578 of CAEFZP010002403.1, read as the reverse complement.
AACCCACACAGATAAAGAGGTTAAGAGGAAGTCATGTGTGTGCATGCTGACACCCTAACCCTAACAGTCCTCTTCTCTTTACAGAAAGTAGTAATCAAGGACCGCCTCTGATCAAAACAAGGTCTGTGCGATCGTTTCACTGATTAGGATCATTCTACTAGACGGGAGATAGCAGCAATCCATCACACCCAGAAAACCCAATCATCCTGTTGATCCATGTTGGGCTCAGAGCTCAGGGCAACACACTAATACAGCTAAGTGGAGCTGGAATCATGTTAGTGTGTACATCTGTGTGTGTACAGGACTGTGTATGTGTGTGTGTGTGTGTGTACTGGACTGTGTGCATGTTTCTGTGTTTGTGTGAGTGTGTGAGTGTGTGAGTGTGTGTGCATGATTCTGTCTGTGTGTGTGTGTTTATGTATGGCGTGTGTGTGCATGTTTCTGTGTGTGTGCATGGTTTCTGTGTGTGTGTGTGATGGGGTGGGGTGGGGGGTGCATGTATCTGTGTGTGAGTGTGTGTGTGTGTGTGTGTGTGTGTGTGTGGGGGGGGGTGGGTGCATGGTTTCTGTGTGTGTGTGTGTGTGTGTGTGTGTGTGTGTGTGTGTGGGTGGGTGCATGGTTGTGTGTGTGTGGTGTGTGAGGGGGGGGGGTGCATGTTTCTGTGTGTGAGTGTGGTGTTTGTGTGTGTGTGGGTGTGTGGTGCATGGTTCTGTGTGTGTGTGTGTGTGTGTGTGTGTGGGTGCATGTTTCTGTGGGAGAGAGAGTCCTGTGTGTGTGTGTGTGTGTGGGTGCATGTTTCTGTGGGAGAGAGAGTCCTGTGTGTGTGTGTGTGTGGGTGGGTGGGTGGGTGCATGGTTCTGTGTGTGTGTGTGTGTGTGTGTGTGTGTGTGGGTGGGTGCATGGTTCTGTGTGTGTGTGTGTGTGTGTGTGTGGGTGGGTGCATGTTTTCTGTGGGAGAGAGAGTCCCTGTTTGGGTTCAGATGAAACCTGAGCTCTAACTCTGCAAAGTCAAACAAGGGAAGGATGAAGGTTCCTTACTGAATAAGGCAAACATTACCTTCTGCCTCCAGTACTGAACAATCTGTAATGAAACCATGAAACCACGGCCTATTTTTATACACGAGTAATGTTTAGACAAGCCGATATAATCTCCATAATAAATCAATACACAGCGTTGAGCTCCTCTAATGGGGCCCTATAAGGGAGGTGTGTGTGTGTGTGTCCTACCATGTTTGTACACGTGTGTGTGCACTAGAGCACACATTTCTGCTCTCTCTGGGATTTGTGGCGTTCCTGAAGAATGAGCTACATGTTGTGGAGGTCCAGTCCTTCCAGAGCCCTGCCCATGGTGACTGGATGCATAGCAACCACATGTGCTGACATCAGAGTGTGTACGGCAACACTTCTACCCTGCTCAGGGTCAGGTTCAGAAGGTACAGGTCTGGGGTCAGATGGCTGAGTGGTTAGGGAATCAGGCTATTAATCATAAGGTTGCCGGTTCGATTCCTGGCCGTGATTAATGACGTTGTGTCCTTGGGCAAGGCACTTCACCCTACTTGCCTCAGGGGAGAATGTCCCTGTACACACTGTAAGTCGCTCTCAATAAGAGCGTTTGCTCAATGACTGAATGTAAATGTAGGGAACAGGGTCAGGGGGTACAGGTCTGGGGTCAGGGTCAGGGTGTACAGGTCTGGGGTACTGACCTCTGCAGATGAGTCCCTCCTGGCTGACGGTCTGCTTGCAGGCTCCACAGTGCTTCCCCTTCTTGAAGGTCTTCACCCTGAAGGTGTGGGAGTGGACGGCATCAAACTCCTCAGGCTGCAGAGACAGGAAACAGGAAGTACAGTCAGTACCAGGCGTCAACAGGTCGTGAACGAGGCAGTGTGATGAGGTCGATGTGGCTCTGCGCTGGAGCATTTCACTCAGGGAGTTTCCGGGGTCTAATCCCAGCCGTCTGAGAAATGAATCACGGTATATTATGTGTGTGCTATAACTGTCAGAGTCAAGAGTGAGATATGGTCCAGACCCAAACTGAGCAAACTGTAGCTCCATTTGCTGGCTCTGCATCATACTCCTGTGAGGAGGCAATCTGACATCATCTCGATGCCTCAAACCTTCGCTTGCTCTCTCTGGACATGATGGAAACATCACCATGGATACAGACTCAACAGACACAGTTGAAGTTTCAGTTATTCTCAACCCGTTTCCTCCCAAGCCAACTGGATCTACACAGCTTCAAACACAACCAGAGGACTACATGGGTCTTTGAACATATCCTCTGCAAAAGAACTGTCCTCTTTTGACTAAGAACAGAATGTTACTGAAAGGAGGAAGCACCTCCCTCCCCCTCCTCCCTCCCCTCGCTGCAGGTGTGTTGTGTGAGCCCTTCTAGAAGGTTCCAACCTGACTACGGCCTGCCCCCAGAGAGACCCCAGTCTGCGGTCGACTGTTTTCCTTCTCCTGTGAGGACTCTCTGTCTCAGCCTCTCCCTCTCCCTCCCTCTCTCTACCTCCCTCCCCCTCTCCCTCTCCCCCTCTCCCCCTCTCTCCCTCTCTCCCTCTCTCCCTCTCTCCCTCTCTCCCTCTCTCCCTCTCTCCCTCTCTCCCCTCTCTCCCTCTCTCCCTCTCTCCCTCTCTCTCCCTCTCCCTCTCCCTCTCCCTCTCCCTCTCCCTCTCCCTCTCCCTCTCCCTCTCCCTCTCCCTCTCACCTCTCCCTCTCCCTCTCCCTCTCCCTCTCCCTCTCCCTCTCCCTCTCCCTCTCCCCTCTCCCTCTCCCTCTCCCTCTCCCTCTCCCTCTCCTCTCCCCTCTCCCTCTCCCTCTCCCTCGTCCCTCTCCCTCTCTCCCTCTCCCCTCTCCCTCTCCCTCTCCCCTCTCCCTCTCCCTCTCCCTCTCCCTCTCCCTCTCCCTCGTCCCTCTCCCTCTCTCTCCCCTCTCTCTCCTCTCTCTCCCTCTCTCCCTCTCTCCCCTCTCGTCCCTCTCTCCTCTCCTCTCTCCCTCTCCCTCTCCCTCTCCCTCTCCCTCTCCCTCTCCCTCTCCCTCTCCCTCTCCCTCTCCCTCTCCCTCGTCCCTCTCCCCTCTCCCTCTCCCTCTCCCTCTCCCTCTCCCTCTCCCTTCTCTCTCTCCCTTCTCTCCTCTCCCCTTCCTGTCTGTCAGCAGCCCTGCTGGTCTGCAGGGGGAGTCGGGGTGACAGAGAAGGCAAGTCGAAGGACGATCGTCTCCGGTGACGTTTGGCCTCGACTCAAACCCTGCCGCAGGTTCCCCCGCAGTGGTCCGCCGCCCCCCTTACAGGGCGACGTGGGGGAGTTGGCCTGGCTGTGACATCACTTCCTGTGAGTATTTGCTCAGCTGGTCTCCATCCCTGGCTGGCTCTGTGGGGTGTGTACCCTGCCTGGGACGGCCTGCTCCAACACCGCTCGCAGGCTCACGGAACTGAGGCTTGTTGAGAAAACAAAGTGCCTCACAGCAGGGTGCTTCCTGCAGATCACCTGTCTGGAATGTGACCTCAGAGCAGCAGGTGTGACAGCAGACTGCCAGGTATGAGACCGTCCTAGACCGCCTGCATGTGTGTGTGTACACACAGTGGTCTGGAAGACTCCTGATTCCAAAGCTCCACAAACCACTAAGAGGAAGAACCGCAGGGGGGGAATGAGGAGGGCTTATTGAATGTCTCTTCAAGACAGGAAGCCCAGGGTGGAGAGAGGGGGCTGTGTGCAGGGTGGAGAGAGGGGGCTGTGCAGGGTGGAGAGAGGGGGCTGTGTGCAGGGTGGAGAGAGGGGGCTGTGCAGGGTGGAGAGAGGGGGCTGTGTGCAGGGTGGAGAGAGGGGGCTGTGTGCAGGGTGGAGAGAGAGGGCTGTGTGTAGGGTGGAGAGAGGGGCTGTGTGCAGGGTGGAGAGAGGGGGCTGTGTGCAGGGGTGGAGAGAGGGGGGCTGTGTGCAGGGTGGAGAGAGGGGGCTGTGTGCAGGGTGGAGAGAGGGGGCTGTGTGCAGGGTGGAGAGAGGGGGCTGTGCACAGGGTGGAGAGAGGGGGCTGTGTGCAGGGTGGAGAGAGGGGGCTGTGTGCAGGGTGGAGAGAGAGGGCTGTGTGCAGGGTGGAGAGAGAGGGCTGTGTGTAGGGTGGAGAGAGAGGGCTGTGTGCAGGGTGGAGAGAGAGGGCTGTGTGTAGGGTGGAGAGAGAGGGCTGTGTGCAGGGTGGAGAGAGGGGGCTGTGTGTAGGGTGGAGAGAGAGGGCTGTGTGCAGGGTGGAGAGAGAGGGCTGTGTGTAGGGTGGAGAGAGAGGGCTGTGTGCAGGGTGGAGAGAGGGGGCTGTGTGTAGGGTGGAGAGAGAGGGCTGTGTGCAGGGTGGAGAGAGAGGGCTGTGTGCAGGGTGGAGAGAGGGGGCTGTGTGCAGGGTGGAGAGAGGGGGCTGTGCACAGGGTGGAGAGAGGGGGCTGTGTGCAGGGTGGAGAGAGGGGGCTGTGTGCAGGGTGGAGAGAGAGGGCTGTGTGCAGGGTGGAGAGAGAGGGCTGTGTGCAGGGTGGAGAGAGGGGCTGTGTGCAGGGTGGAGAGAGAGGGCTGTGTGCAGGGTGGAGAGAGAGCTCTGGGCGGCCATGTGGCCGGCACATTGAGCAGCTCTCTGAGAGCCTGGCTCTGCTAGCCCAGGCAGTGAGGATGACGAGGAGGAACAGAGAGGGAGGTGCCCGGCGTGGCGTGGGTCTGATGCAGACGCTCTGATGCAGACGACCTGCACACCAGACTCTGGTCTCCTGACTGGAGGCTGGACAGCCGGGCAGCTGTGCGTTACCTCTGAACTCTGTGAATCCTGATGCGGCGTGCTGGTGAGTGCTGAGCGTGCGCAGCGTACATGACACGCGTCTGACCGGAGCGCTGCGGTGTTTAAACAGACTCCCTCTGGGGTTTATGAGCCCTCTTTGTCTCTCGTTCTCATCTCCATCTTGCTGCTCTCTCAGTCCTCACCTCCTCCTTTCCCTCCCTCCCTCCCCCCCCCCTCCCTCCCCCCTCCCCCCCCTCCCCTCCCCCCTCCCCCCTCCCCCCCTCCCTCCCTCCGTCCCCTACGTGCCTCATCGTCTGCCGTTCTGGGCACCTCTCCACTTCTCTCTCCACTTCTCTCTCCACTTCTCTCTCCACTTCTCTCTCCACTTCTCTCTCCACTTCTCTCTTCACTTCTCTCTCCACTTCTCTCTTCACTTCTCTCTCCACTTCTCTCTCTTCCCCCTCTGACTTCGTCTGGCCTCAAGGCTCGTTTTCTCCTTTCCCTCCTCTCCCTCCTCCTTTCCTGGCCTCCTCTCCCCCCTCTCCCTCCTCCTTTCCTGGCCTCCTCTCCCATTCCTCCAGACCCCCCCAGATTTCTGTTTTGAGACTTCTGTTGGGTGGACAGGAAGACTACAGTCTGGTTCTCAGGGCTAGGGGATCTGGGCTGCTCTTCCCTCCACAGCTAGCAGGTAGCTAGCATCAGGGCTAGGGGATCTGGGCTGCTCCCCCCTCCACAGCTAGCAGGTAGCTAGCATCAGGGCTAGGGGATCTGGGCTGCTCTTCCCTCCACAGGCTAGCAGGTAGCTAGCATCAGGGCTAGGAGATCTGGGCTGCTCCACAGCTAGCAGGTAGCTAGCATTCTTCAAGTCAGGTGTCGGGGTCATAGGTCATGGACTGTAACTGTATCTGTAGGTGTGGTGGAGGTTACCTACAGTATGGTGGAGCACCTACTGTACTGTACTTAAATATGCAGCCCCCAATTAAGCCTTGATTTATAGAACACTTTGGGTTCAGCCACGCCACCACATAACATGATTAGCCTCGTCTGGTTAGCCTCGTCTGGTTAGCCTCGTCTGGTTAGCCTCGTCTGGTTAGCCTCGTCTGGTTAGCCTCGTCTGGTTAGCCTCGTCTGGTTAGCCTCGTCTGGTTAGCCTCGTCTGGTTAGCCTCGTCTGGTTAGCCTGACACAGGAACAGACAACACTGTGAGGATCCAGTCTGGCTTCTTACACCAGCATCCCTGCCAACACGGCCCCCGCCCCCTGCTGAGATGGGAGATGGCTGTTTGTTTATTTGGGGGGGCTGTGTTTGTGTGTGTGTGTGTGTATGTATGTGCAAGTGAGTTGTGTGTGTGTGTGTGTGTGGACACTGTTGAAATATTGCAGCTTGTGAATGATTCACATGCATAAACAGGCCCTAAATGAAACAGAACCTCTCGCCGGAGCTCCCGGTCCCAGCTGGAGGTGCCTGGGTGCAGAAGGAACCCGTGTTTATGTTGTGGCTCCTCGGGAACATACACAGACCTCTGGCCCGCTATGCCAGAGTAGGACTGTTGTTCCACAGCTAGCGTACGGTCTACCTAGCACCTGCCTACCACAGATACCAAAACACACAAACCCCCACACACACTCACTACACACACAAACCCACAGGAATTGTGCTGAAGTGACTTATTCTGTTCTCAGGATTCGACTGACGGTTCAGATCCTGCCCTTCATGTCGACACAAGAGGAATTTACTGAGTCAAATAGTTCCTTTTCTTTTTCAATCACAGCCCGGTTACATAATCATGGAGAATCAAGTGCTTGGATTGAAGGATAAAGTCCTCAGTGCTCAGAGTGATGAACATGCGTGTTTGGGTCAACGATCTATGTCGGTTTCTGGTGTATTTATCATTCATACACTTGGTAAATATGAGGGATTATGACCAGAGTCTCCCTTCCATGCAGGGGTTCCACGTTAATCTGTCTTGATCTAAATCGCTGAGCGGTGTTGCCATGGCTGCGACCTCGGCCTTCTCCGGCCACCTAGTCAGTCTGTTTACACGGTTGCTATAGAAACATAGATCCTTGGGCCCCTGAGATCTCTCGTCAACTTTCTGGTTGTGATTCATGATACGAGGTCTTAGCTGTGCCCGCTCCTCCCGAGCACAAGGCTTAAACAGAGTATCAATATCAACACTGTTATCCCCATACATCGAGCACACCTAAGCAAACATTTTCTTGTGCGAACATGCATGAATGAAAAGAAAATCAACAACACCGCACACACACACACAGACACACAGACACACACACACGGTAGTGAACTCCAAGTTTGAGTCTTTCACGCCTTCAGACAGTGTGACAGGAGGAGGACACACACACACACACGCACACACACACACGCACACACACACACACGACAGGCAAAATGTCTCAATCTCAGTCTATTCAGAAGTACTCTAAAGAGTACCCCGAAAACAGGCTTCTAGTGTTCTCCCCCCTCCCTCCCTCCCTCCCATCCCCCAACCTTCCTGACAGGAGGGGGGAGAGAGAGCGTGGAGGGGGGAGAAAGAGAGGGGGTAGGGGGGTAGGGTTAGGGAAGCACAACACTTTGGGAATACAGAGCCCTACCCCTCTACAGTCTGTCATGTTCCATCACATGCTAATCAAATTTACTTTCTCTTCTGTGTGTGTGTGTGTGTGTGTGTGTTTGTATGTGTGTGTGTGTGTGTGTGTGTGTGTGTGTGTGTGTGACGCCAGGGTCATGGTCTGTGGGCAGCTTGTGCCAAATGGACTTGTGGTTTAATTCCCATCAGTGCCCCCCCAGCACCTTAGCACCTCTCTCTCTCTGAAGGCTGAACAAGCTTCCCTCATCAGTCTCTCTTTTGGCGCCAAAATAAAAAAGACCCACATCCATTGTTTACCCCCTAAATGCCACGTAAATAAACGCTGCAAACAATATAGCAGGGTTCCCTTCATGGACTTAATTGTTTCCGTTCATTAGCGAAGCGTCACTCGGAGTCTGTTTATTGTTTGGAGGGGTGACGTTTGGGAGAGGTGAGGGGTCGGGGGGGTAGAGGAGGGGTTGTTGATGCAAGGGGCAGAGAGGCAGAGAGGCAGAGAGGCAGAGAGGGGTGGGGTTGATCGTTGGGGTATACGATCACAAGGCGTGTCTCTCTGGAATGTAGTCCACAGGGCCAACCATGCACATGTCCTCGCTGGCGCTGCCCTGCCTCCACCCTGCCCTGCCTCCACCCTGCCTCCACCCTGCCCTGCCTCCACCCTGCCTCCACCCTGCCTCCACCCTGCCCTGCCTCCACCCTGCCTCCACCCTGCCCTGCCTCCACCCTGCCCTGCCTCCACGGCCCTGCTCCCCTGCCCTGTCCACCCTGCCCTGCCTCCACCCTGCCCTGCCTCCACCCTGCCCTGCCTCCACCCTGCCCTGCCTCCATCTCTCTCTGACTGGCACAAAGGAAGGCAGCTCCAATAGGTTCCCCCAGCCTGGGGCCAAAACCAGTCCTCACACACACACACACACGCCTCGCTGCCAGTCTACACACACACACACACACACACCTCGCTGCCAGTACACACACACACACACCCCTCGCTGAAGCACTAATCTCCTGGGAACAGGAACCCAAACACTCCGCCCCCTACAAGTGCACACACACACACACACACACACACACACTACACACACACACACACACATACACACACACACACACACACACACACACACACATACACACACACTACACACACACACACACACACACACACACTATATTGGTATGTTTACTAATTGGCTGCTGGGGTCTTGACCATGCAGCAGCGTACACTGAGGGGCTCAGATCTTTGTTAACGGCTGAAAGACCAAACAATCTTCCCTACATTCATGTTCACTAAACCTCGTCAATGTTCAGTTTCCCTTTGCCATTATCATGGTTCCATGCCAGACTTAACTCTCTCTCATTTCAACAGTAGCTTTCTAACCCCCGTCTAATGAACAGAAACACACACAAAAGAACGAGATGCATTTAGTCTAGCGTCAGAGACAGAGACACCCACACACACACACACACGTCTCACACCCACACACACACACACACACACACACACACACACACACACACACACACACACACACACACACCACACACACACACACACACACACACACACACACCACACCCCACACACACCACACACACACACACACACACACACACACGTTTAACAGCAGTTCCCAGAGGGCAGCTCCAGAGAGGGTGAGATGGGATGACCTACAGTACAACCTAACCCTAACCTTCACACAACCTAACCCTAACCTTCACACAACCTAACCCTAACCTTCACACAACCTAACCCTAACCTTCACACAACCTAACCCTAACCTTCACACAACCTAACCCTAACCTTCACACAGCCTAACCCTAACCTTCACACAACCTAACCCTAACCTTCACACAACCTAACCCTAACCTTCACACAACCTAACCCTAACCTTCACACAGCCTGACTCAACAGAGAGCAGTGAGAACAGAAGGTTTTTCAGACATAGTGAAAGCGCCATCATATGCTTTGAACAGACCGATGTCCCAGGCATTACAGTCAGAATTGTGTTGTGGTAGATTACTTTTCCAGTAGAAGCACAAATTAACTGCAGCTTGCAACATGCCTTTTCAACTAAATTATTGGGTTTTTGTACCAAAATGGAATGCAATTTGTTTCTCAAATGTTGGCTGGTTGTAGAGTGACATCACAAGCCTTTTAATGTTTGTCTTTCCTTTCTACTTAATACCTATTAATAACCTTCTTTATAACCTCCACAAACCTTATCTACAACCACCTACGTCAACACACTGAGAACAATTGTACGCTAAAGTTTCAGTCAAGTGAGTGAAAGCGCTTGTGTGTTCACTCCAGACCCAGGTGGTGACAGGCAGTCCCACAGGAGGGACGAGGACGTCTGGAAATGACGTCACCTTGAGAAATATCCTCAGATTTCAGATTTGAGTTTCCTCAAACCGAAAAGTGCTTCACGTTGAATTAATTTGGGGGAAAATGTTGCTGTCAGCTTTCAGTAACGACACGACTGCGGTAGGTATGGGTTAAAAAGCAGAGAGTGCATTTTGTGCAAATGAGATGTTAGGCGTAGTATGGAAAAGTCAGTATCTAATCCTTCCTTCCATCGGTCCAGTATGAATGTGGAGTCCCTGTCCTGTACAGTACAGAGACAGGGGACAGGGGACAGGGGACAGGGACAGGGACAGGGGACGGGGGACGGGGGACGGGGGACGGGGGACGGGGGACGGGGGACGGGGACGGGGACGGGGGACAGGGGACAGGGGACAGGGGACAGGGGACAGGGGACAGGGGACAGGGGATGGGGTCTGGACCCCTGGACAGCTCCACTCAGGGGGAATAAGTGGCAGCTCTCCACAGCAGAGGGGCGGGGCAGGGACACCATGTGGGAGAGTGGGACGGCAGGAGGACACACAGAGACCACTGCTGCAGATCCCATCTGTTACTACGAGTGTGTGTGTGTGTGTGTGTGTGTGTGTGTGTGTGTGAGGCCTTTCCTCCTTGTCCAGCCAGACCACCCCCACTCAGATACACCCCTCCCCCCCTGTCCTCCAACACATCCCCTTTACCCTGTTAGAACCCCCCTCCCTACCCTGCCTGTTCACTCTCCCACAAATCTGTGCTCCTTCATCTTCTAAATGCACTTCAGCCAGAGGGGGTTCTCACCTTTGACCTCCCCCCCGCCCTCCCCCCGTAGAACACAGTCCACTCTGTCTCCCTCCCACTCTCTCTTCCTTCACTACATCCTCCCATCTCCCAGTCTGTTGAGCTCCCCCCTCTCCCCTCCCCCCCCTCTCCCCTCATAGGTCACGTGACAACAACAGAGACCCACTCGGAAATGCGATAATGGAGCGTAGGATGTGAGTGTCTGGCCTGGAGGAGAGAGGGTTGCTAGAGGAGGAGAGGGAGCTGCTGGAGGAGGAGAGGGAGCTGCTGGAGGAGGGATGGGGGCTGATGGAGGAGAGGGAGCTGCTGGAGGAGGAGAGGGAGCTGCTGGAGGAGGGATGGGGGCTGCTTCACCTCGTCTGTGGGAGGGTGTTTTCTGGTGGACGGGGTGGGGTGTGGCCACACTGGACTCATTTGTAGGGAAGCCAGTGAATCTCTGGGTTCAATCAGACAGAAGACAGAAACATAGCTGTGTCAGCAGAATGCTGCAGCTATGTTTCAGCTGCACCCCCACCACCCCACCACCACCACCCCACCCGTACTCCTACCCCCACATCTACCAACACCCCACCCACCCCCACCTAGCTGGTAGCCATGGCAGGCTCTGTAGTGTGCCCAGGAATGCCTCTTGGCACTGGGGTCAACGACTTCCAAGAGGGGGGCTGTTGTCCCAGCGTCCTGTCCAGCGTCCTGTCCCTGTCAGGCTGAAGCTCATCGTCAGCTCTCTCCTCACTACCACCGCCACGTCAAGAAGCAACGCTTCACTTGTGAACTCGAAATAAGAAATCACAAGTGAAATAGGTACGTGGTGTAACAGGGGACAGTAACATGTCCACATCCCAGGGGACAGTAACATCCAGCGTCCCTGAGGTCTGAATAACGGTCATATTGTGGTAGTCCCGTCTTCGTGAAATTCTCTGTAGGTTCAGTGGGATTCCAAGGAGGAGACATCAGACTGTGTTCTGTGTAAAAACCAAGCAAGGCATCTGCCGTGCCACAGATGACTGAATTATTCATCCCACACACCGGCGTGAGCTACAGACCAGGGTTCCCAAGGAGAGAGCGATAAGCTCCCTGCGCAAACAAACGACAAAAAGTTGTATTTGAGGCCGCAAAGCCACATCCATAGACAAGAAGTTGGCCCAAAGTCATGTTTACCATCGATGGCGCATTTCAAACAAAGTCTTGACAAAGAGGCTATTGTAGGAGCTCACGTCTGATTGTAATTAGCTGCTATCTGCACAAGTCAGAACACGGACAGGGATCAAGATCTCCTGAACGTTTGGATTACCGGCACTCAGGCAAGGAAGCCAAAGAGACAATTTATTATGACTAATATGTTTACTTAGCGGTGGGGTCCCTCAGCTGCAATAACCAGCCCACAAACCCTGCTAACCGACCGCGAGCTAGCCCCCCTCACCAAGACTTTCCAAAAACCCTTCAACTTCCTGAAACAAAACAGAAAATAATCTACCATATACTGTACCGTTTAATGTAACATTCCCATGGATATCAATACTCGAGTTGCAAATTTTCACATTCTAGGCTCTTTTCCAAAGCTATGATTTCAGCTTTGGCTGTCAGGTGATATGGCTGTGATATTTGTGAGACAGATAGGGAATGATATTCTGGAGTTTGTATAAGAGCTAGGCGTCGGTGGTCAAACTGCTTCATGTAAAGGTGAGCTGGGCTGAGCTGTGAACTCAGAGGGTTGGGAGCAGGACCACTACTGCAGTTCTGCAGATGAACATGACCACTACTGCAGCTCTGCAGATGAACATGACCACTACTGCAGCTCTGCAGATGAACATGACCACTACTGCAGCTTGATGAACATGCCACTACTGCAGCTCTGCAGATGAAAGCAGGCATGTGACCTCTGCTTCTCCTCTCCCCTGTTCCCTCCACCCCCCCCTCCTCCCTTACACGGTCACCTGCTTTTCATTTAGGGGGGAAATCCACCTCAGGCATTCCAATCTCTCTCTGCCTCCTGCTGCACCTCTCCCTCCCCCTCTCTCCCCTCCTCCTCCTCCTCTCTCCTACCCTCCGTCCCCCCTCTCTCTCCTCCTCCCCCTCTCTCCTCCCCCTCTCCTTCTCTCCTACCCTCTCGTCTCCCCCTCTTCTTCCCTCCTCCTCTCTCCTACCCTCGTCTCCTCTCTTCTCTCCTCCCCCTCTCTCCTCCTCCTCCTCTCTTCTCTCCTACCCTCTCGTCTCCCCCTCTCTTCTTCCTCTCCTCCCCCTGTCTCTCCTCCTCTCATCATTTCATCTCAATGAGATCCCAGGGAGGATTACTCAGTCATCCAGAAGTGGAAAAAATCCCGCTCTTTTTCCCAGACCAAGAGAGCTGAAAAAAGTACAGATAGACTACAGAATGAGAGAGAGGAAGCGATACAGAGGGAGAGAGATTCTCAGATACTTGAGTTAAGTTTGGGTTACAGTCTCCTTTCACTCCACTATACAAAAAGCAACAGGTGTAGATATTTGCTAACATTGTAAATCTTAAGTAATTTCAGGGTCACTTAAGATCTGGAGACTAACAGGCCTTGAGGTCCCGAGTCAAAAGCATAACTGAATGAAACAAATGATTCAAACTTCTTCCAAGACTTCATCCTATAGACAGCATGGGGATTTAGACTAGAGCCTGACAGATAAAGGATTTTTAAGGCCGATACCGATACAAATATTTGGTGGTTTAAAAATCCGATATTCCGATATATCGGTCATGCTCTATTTTTAGACATTCAGGAAACATCCAATAGCTTATAATTTACAACTTTAAGTTTGCAAAGGAAATTCCAAGAAGTGCATGATTCCAAGTCTTATTTGTTCGCATTCCACAAGGATAAAGATGTTATCAGATTGAGAAAAGAGCAACCAATGCTTATCCCATAAATGTAGAAACGTCATTGCACAACTATGATGGCATGTAATGACAGTGATGCACACAAAATAAAAGTGTTTGGTTTTAAGCAAAACCATTTTGGCAAGTTCGTATATGTTTTGTTTCACTTGATATCTTTAAACATTTGCAAATCCTCTTGGCTTAGCTATTGTTTTGTGGAACCGAAACATTTCGCTCTCTCACGACCTGGATTGACATGAAACACTAATGTTTCATATGGTGAAACCTTGCTGAAAATCTATTATTATTTACCTGAAAAATGTTTCCCAGAAAGTGTTATTTTGCCCGCTACTTCATCCATGTCCTACATGGCAGTTTTAACAACAGTAAACAGAGTGCATCCTTCTGCTCCACTGACCGTGGTTACAAAACCATTTCCTCCAGTCCTTCGTGTCACTTGAGGCTCATTATGATATTGAAACAGCACATGGCTCAACTTTAGCCAGGGTCAGTCATAAAAAGTGTTTCTTAACCATGAGAAGTTATGAAACACACACAGGCCTGGCATGAGGTGCTGGGACCCGCATCGACACAGCCAGACACGAGCCCCAGACGTTCCCAGCAGACTGCCTCTCTCCTTCCTCTCTCCTTACTCTCTCCCTCCTCTCTCCCTCCTCTCTCCGTCTCTCTCTCCTCCTCTCTCCCTCCTCTCTCCTTCCTCTCTCCTTCCTCTCTCCCTCCTCTCTCCTTCCTCTCTCCTTCCTCTCTCCCTCCTCTCTCCCTCCTCTCTCCTTCCTCTCTCCCTCCTCTCTCCCTCCTCTCTCCTTCTCTCTCCCTCCTCTCTCCCTCCTCTCTCCCTCCTCTCTCCCTCCTCTCTCCCTCCTCTCTCCCTCTTCTCTCCTTCCTCTCTCCTTCCTCTCTCCCTCCTCTCTCCCTCTTCTCTCCTTCCTCTCTCCTTCCTCTCTCCCTCCTCTCTCCCTCCTCTCTCCTTCCTCTCTCCTTCCTCTCTCCCTCCTCTCTCCCTCCTCTCTCCCTCCTCTCTCCTTCCTCTCTCCCTCCTCTCTCCCTCCTCTCTCCTCCTCTCTCCTTCCTCTCTCCTTCCTCTCTCCCTCCTCTCTCCCTCCTCTCTCCCTCCTCTCTCCCTCCTCTCCTCAGCTTGACTCCATCCAGCCTGCTGCCTCTGGACATCCTGACAGCCATTGTTAGGCAACACTGTCTTCCCCCCTCCACGTCAACTCAAGTTATGCTTGGATGCAGACAACCAGGAAGGAGGAGAGATCATTATGGGATTGATGGTCCCAGCACCCCGTCCGGCCCAGCAGGCCCATGCAGTGATTGGCAGTCTGGATTCAGCCAGGCTTGGCACCCTGCCCAGTCAGACCCTCGCTGTTGTTATCAGCGAGCTGAATCCCTGGCTGTCAGGAAACTAGTCCCCCCAATTAATACGGGTGTCAAAGAGCAGCACGATCAATAGAAGAGAGGGAGGTTATCAAACCGAGGAAAACAAACTCTGAGCAGCCTGTCTGAGAGCTGGCAGCGCTGGGAAGCAGCACGCTGAGAGATCTCTGCTCTCCGGCAGCACAGCAACAAACATCCACAACTAAACACAGAAACACAGTCTTATAAGGATACAGATATCCTTCACCAGAAACTAAAGCAGAGTGAGAGTGATAGAAACAAAGTATATGCACATTAGACCGACGCTTTCTACAGGTATTAATAGATCTCCAGGCGTACAGAGAGAAGTCCAGGCGTACAATGGCATGGAAGGTGTACTAACAATACATGTAGGCCAGAATGTAGGAGCATGGAACATGGAGGAACGTGGAGGAACATGGAGGAACATGGAGGAACGTGGAGGAACGTGGAGGAACATGGAGGAACACGGAGGAACGTGGAGGAACGTGGAGGAACACGGAGGAACACGGAGGAACGTGGAGGAACACGGAGGAACACGGAGGAACATGGAGGAACATGGAGGAACATGGAGGAACGTGGAGGAACATGGAGGAACGCTGGAGGAACGTGGAGGAACATGGAGGAACATGGAGGAACATGGAGGAACATGGAGGAACACGGAGGAACGTGGAGGAACATGGAGGAACGTGGAGGAACACGGAGGAACATGGAGGAACATGGAGGAACATGGAGGAACACGGAGGAACATGGAGGAACACGGAGGAACATGGAGGAACGTGGAGGAACATGGAGGAGCATGGAGGAACATGGAGGAGCATGGAGGAGCACGGAGGAGCATGGAGGAACATGGGAGCACACACACACAGCCAGCACACGAGAAGCTGGGTGATGCACACACACACACACATACATGCACACATACAAGCACACACACACACAGCCAGCACACGAGGAGCTGGGTGATTCTGACATCTGAGGGAGTTAGCAGCGGTCTTCCCCCACCTATTTTCTCTTCAGGCTGGAGCCCCAGTGTTGGGGCCCACATGGTTCTACGTTGGCTCTTTGAAAGCGTAATCATTCCCAGGTTCTCACACCTCTCCAGCTCAGGGGTTTAAACGGAGACAGAGGCCCACAGCCATCTCACTTCCTGCTCAGCGACCCCTAACCTTTGACCTCCACTTGGATTAGGGATAATCAGTTTCAGTGTTTTTTACTCTCAGTATTTTGGGATGTCAAATTCAGTAAGAGCACAGATTCCTTTTACCCAACTCCTTTAATCGTCTCACGTATCGCATCCATTTTGTGGATTGAGCCAAGCACCAAAAACGTGCATGTCTCCTTATATAGCAAACTCTACCTGTTTTACACTAGATCAAGCCAGAAGCCTCAAGTCCCCTTCTGGCTGTTCTCAACTTAGTCCTCAAATCTAGGGCATACTGGAGGGAGATTAGACCAGCAGAACATTTCACAACACCTCTGGCTGATTTCAGTGAATCTGATTGTACTTCTGAAGGTCTTGGTGTGGGCTGTAGATCTCATGCTAGAGCCATGTTGTAGTAAGTCGTAACTAAGGAAACCCAGTATGTTAAACGGAGTGTGATCTCTGCATGAATTAGGTTATTTAGGTTATAGAGTACTTCACAGGTCCTTTACAACACAACTGGTTACAACCCTAACACAACCTAACCCAAACACAACCTAACCCTAACACAACCTAACCCAAACACGAGCTAACCCTAACACAACCTAACCCAAACACGAGCTAACCCTAACACAACCTAACCCAAACACAACCTAACCCAAACACAACCTAACTCAAACACGAGCTAACCCTTTACAAAGCCGGCCAAAAGTGTAAGGCATCTCTTGGTGAGTAACGTGAAAGCAGCCGAGCGTTCACCACACGGTCCAGTGTTCCTCCGTGAGACCCCAGAGGACACACACACACACACACACCACACACACACACACACACCACACACACACACACACACACACTGAGGACCAGATGGGTTCTGTCTGGAGCTGCCTGTTGTGTGTTTGTGTTCAGTACGTCTGAAGACAATCACAAACATCCATTGCCCCAGAGATCACATGTACAAAGAGTTTCATCTTAATGTTATTTAAACCACACGGACAACACAATGTATACACA
Organism: Mallotus villosus; assembly: GCA_903064625.1. Classification (NCBI taxonomy): domain Eukaryota; kingdom Metazoa; phylum Chordata; class Actinopteri; order Osmeriformes; family Salangidae; genus Mallotus; species Mallotus villosus. The sequence goes on along the minus strand of CAEFZP010002403.1, from coordinate 45,675 downwards.
CACACACAGAGTAACACAGTGTATACACACACACACACACAGAGTAACACAACGTATACACACACAGAGAGAGAGTAAAAAATGAACGAGCATCCTAGCCAAACCGCTAATCAAATCAATATTGACTCTCAAAGAAGGTCCGGTATATTGTAGAAGACAGATGCTTTCCCTGATTGGTCCAAACTTTCCCTTCCCACGACCCACCACCAGCACCCCCATACAGCCACACACCACCTGATGGGAACACGCAGCCATGATCTCAGCTAACAACACTCAGGATCAGCCTTTACTGGATCCGCAATGGACCTCATGAATGTGATCATGGAGAGGCTGCGAGAGACAGAGGTTTGAAAGAGAGAGAAATAAAGAGAGACAGAGATTAGATTTGGACAGAGAATCAGAAAGCCTGGTGACGGTTGGGACGAGACGTGGTGAAACCTGCAGAGACCCTGGTGTCTCCAGGATCTCCAGTGTCTGCAGTGTCTGGTGAGGGTGCAGAGAGGGGAACACCATGCTCCAACACTCTCATCAGAGCTAACCTGCCCAGAGTGAAGGCAGGGCCCCCCTCAGAGCATGAGGTTATGAGGGGGTTTTCTCTGTTCCCTAGCCACTGGGCTGGGGAAACACACTGTGAATGTCCATGATGGCGCTGGGGTCGGACTGCACTGGGTTTCAGGATGATGAAATGGAGAAGACATGCTGGAAAACCACTGCATGGTAAATCCATTATGGCTCCAAAACATTGGGGCAACGCAATGCCAGATGTTGCAATTACAGAAAATGTTGCCATATTTCACAAGGGGCCCCACATGTGGAACTTTTTTCATTCAAATCAGAGGTAATCTCAGGAACTTGTGAAGGTAGAAACAGGAATGAAGTTAAAAAGTAGTAAATAAATTCTACCTTTAAACCCTTTTTTCGAGGCTGCAGTAACGAGAGGTTGCAGTGGGGAGGATATTTTTTAAACCTTTCGAAAGTGAAAAAAAGTTTTGAAAAAGTTTGTATCATTTATGAGTACTTGATGAGGACTATACTAAACTGTACTGTACTTTATTGTACTCTGCTATAATCTAACTCTGTTTTAGGCTTCTCTGTTCTCCTTTTCGTCGTCTTTTTTTAAATGTTGAAAAGAAGGTTAAAAGAAAAAGAAGGTTATTATTTAGACCAAAAGCCACAGTACATCCCTGAGACGAGCTATCATGTGAGCAGGCCAGACATCTGAAGATTGATTCATGACAGGTTAATGGACATTGATCATCACAGGTTAATGGACATTGATCAACCCATTAAGCACCTTGACCTCTCTGACAGCTCGGAGGTTTAGCCAAGGGTCAATATTGGCTCATGGTCGTGCTGGTTTTCTCTCAAGTGAATTTGGAAAAACAACTCTAGCAGCTAGTTGGATCAGAAGCTCTAAACCCACAGTAGTAATACTTCATTTAAAATCCCTCTAAAGCTCTTGTGTATCGGTAAAAGTAGCCTTCAACACACTGGTACGAATCCTTTGACTTCCTGTGCACAACAATGTCCTTTTGAGTATTCTCATTTTTTTTTGCTAATTTTCTTTAAGAAATATCTTTGTAGACTAAAACTTTCCTGAATGATGAGCTGAGGTTTTTGGGGGAATGTTTTCATGCCTTTGTAGGACATTTGCCTCCTCTGTGATTGACCTTTTCAGTGAAACCTTGTGAATCTAGCACTAAATTCCTTTTTGGATCTCATCTATTATTCAGCATGTCTTTAGGAAGGACGGCCGTTTGCCGGTATTAGATGTTGTTCTCTTCTGAGGTCTTCTTTCACGCCCTCTGAAGTCATCATCCACCCCACAACTCACCCAAAGCAATGTCTCCTCATTTCCTGCATACTGTCTGTCATTTCCTGTCTTTCTCCTCAAGCCGTTTGTCTGTCTGTAAACTGGAAAACCTCCATGTGTCCAGGACACTCCAGAAGTTAGGAAAACAGTCTTTTTCTGAGTTTGGCAAGCAGATTGAGACCGTCTGGTTCAATGAGAAGCTCTTTCCCTATAACAGTTTCTGCAGCTGTAGGCATATCTCTCTCTATTGTGCCTAGACTCCTACAAGAAGACTCCTACAAGTTGCCTGATTCCCCTAACCCTAACACTAACCAGTAAGAACTCATGGATGCATCTATAAAACACATTTCAAAGACATCATGTGTATGGTACGTGCTTTGAAATGACACAGTTGCTAAACGAATATCAGCATCAAAACCAGAATGCCTGTTTTGCCTTGCATACATCCACACAATCCTATCCCAAGTGTCTAGAAAGTGTCTTGACCAGTTATATGTACACATAAACATGAACATGACGTAAGGCTGACCAGCATGCAGGTAGTAGTACAGGGAAGTCCTTTTACCCAAAGAAAACAAAGCTAAAACAAATTAGCTTGAATCCAGCCCCTGCAGTAATCCACATTGTGTTCCAGCTCTCTGATGTAGTCCATCAGTTATCCCAGCTTAGTTAGGTGGCTTGGGGATCTTTTTACAACCCCCCGATCCCAAAAGAAAGAATGCTAATTAACTGATCAAGAGGTCAGCAAGATTATCCAGACCTCTAGCCTCTTCAGACATCCAGCTTTGTAACAGAGGCCAGTCATGAACCATAAAGGATGCATTTCTAAAGACTGTTAAGGATATAATAGGTAGGATTTATTTCTGCAAAATAAGATCTGTTTTGTCTCCTATAAACATGTTGTGTAAGCTATGTTGTGAAGCCCTCTGAGAGTTGTTTAGCAACACAGACAGCGGACTTTTCAGCCAATTATGTTCCAGATATACTATTCCAGCCAATCGGCAGCAGTAGGTCCGTGTCTATAAGAGGATCCAGCTTCATGAGGTCATCCTGACGACAGAAGAGGAGGCAGAGAGAGTTTACAGACAGTTTTGAGACGCAGTCATAACGAGAAGCACACCCCTGACCACATACACACCCCCTCTCAACACATGGAGACACACACACTTCACAACACACGCTGAGACCCCCGACCCTCCACACACACACACACACACACCTCAGAGAGCAAAACACATGGCAGATTAAATTATACAAGAGAGAGCAAAAATAGCTTTGTGTTTGGGCCAGCTGGAGTGAAAGCTGGGGAGAGAGAGTAGAGAGAGAGAGTAGAGAGAGTAAGAGAGAGAGTAGAGAGAGAGAGCAGAGAGAGAGAGATAGAGAGCGCAGCGTCGATCGAGAGAGTCGCGAGCTCTACTACGAGTCGTAGTAGAGCGACGCGCTCTAGCGTCGTCAGAGCGATCGCTCTAGCCGCTCTCTCGCGCCGCTCGCGCGCTGCGCTCTCTCGCGCGCTCTCCTCTCGCCATCCGCCGCGCTCGCTCTCGCGTCTCGCGCCCCGTCTGCCGCGCTCGCGTCGCTCGCTCGTCTCGCGCTCGCGCGCTCTCGCGCGCTCGCTCGCGCTCTCGCGCGCTCGCGCGCTCCTCTCCTCGCGCGCTCGCTCGCGCTCTCCTCGCTTCTCGCCTCGCGCTCCTCGCTCCGCTCCCCGCTCGCACGCTCGCCTCTCCGCTCGCTCGCTCTCTCCTCCGCGCTCGCTCGATCCGCTCTCTCTGCGCGAGTCACGCGCGCTTCGCTCCCTCGCGCGCGCGCTCTCGCAGTCGCTGACTCCAGCCCTCGCTCTCGTACCCACCTGTTACTTCTACCCTGTGTCCAAACAGAGCAGCCCATCTTTCAGGGCTAGGCTGGAGGTAATGCAGGGAGGTCCACCCAGACAGAGAGCAAGAATCTCAAGATCTTCCGGCCAAAAGTGCAGCTCACAGAATCAACACAGGCATGCTCCACTTGACAGTGTGGACCACCTTGCAGGACAACCCTCCACACTCAAACAGATGCACACTTTCAGAAAACAAAATCGCACATGCACACTGACACACACACTGACACACACACACACACACATACTGACACACAAGCACACTAACACACACGCACACTGACACACACACACTGACACACACGCACACTGACACACACACGCACACTGACACACATGCACACTGACACACACACACAGTGACACACACACACAGTGACACACACACACACACACAGACTTGGTGGCTCACCCAGAGCATGCAGGAGAGGCAGACCCAGGTGCGGGCTCTCCCGGCCAGGGCAGCAGGTAGGCTGAGGGACACGGAGGGCATCTTGATCTCCAGCAGGTCTGAAGCTGCTTTAGCTACAGCAAGCAGGAACACACTCCCTGACTAGCCCACACTGGAGAGAACTCCTCAACAGCAAATCCATGACCAGCCTGGAAGAGCCGGGAGACGAACTGCAGAAGGCTCTCCTCCTTCTCTTTCTCTTTCTTCGTCTCTCTCTCTCCCTCTCTGTCTGTCTCTCTTCCTCTCTCTCTCTCTCTCTCTGTCTCTTCCTCTCTCTCTCCCTCTATCGCTCACTTGGTGTGCTGCTCTTTCACTCTCACTTGATCCCCGCTGCTTTTTCTCACTGCCTCTCGATCTATCTCTCCTCTCACTCTCCCTGGTCTATCACTCTACCTCCATTCACTTTTCACTCCCTTTCTGTCTCTTTCAAGGTATCCCCTCCTCGATCACTGTTGTTCTCTCTCGCTCTCTCTCTCTCTCTCTCTCTCTCTCTCCTCTCTCCATCTCCTCTCTCGTCTCGTTGCTTGGGTGAGCTCTCTCTCTCGTCTCTCCTCTCGTCCTCTCTCTCAGCTCTCTCATCCGTCGTCACTCCTAGCATCGGCACGTCATCTCTCCGTATCGATCTCATATCTCTAGCTTTAAAGACGTGCACCACCAGCCATAGTTGAGAATGCACAGCTAGCACAGTCATGACACGATGCTACACGGCAAGAGTGCGAAGCTGCATTACTGCGATGAGACCGATAAACAATCTGGTAGACGAGGGAATGGTCAGTGCGGGTGGTGCAGACACACTTATATACGTAACAAGCTCAATCATCCGAATCTCTCAGTGACTAGAAAGGATAAGCCAGAAAATGGTACGTAAACGGAGGTTGTGACAGCTTACCACTCAGAAATTCTTTTGCTAACTGCCCGGACGCATATTCACAGTAGAGCTGAAGCAGTCGCAAATGCAAATCTGTCTCCCTAAAGATAAACGCGCGCAGCTAGATGCTCGACGTGCCTCCCTCTATTCCAATCCAGTTACGAAGACTTTCACAAGCTTTTGTGTCAGCAAGCGCACCTCTCGCCACAGGATCGCAGGGTAGTATATGATGTCTAGGCTCGTTTTGTACGTTTATAGCTAGAAGTCAGGGGAACTGCATTGGAGGTATATATAAATGGTGCACCTCATTCCGCCCTCTCTCCCTGCCGGACCCTAGCCAAAAATCTCACGGGACCCTTAAAGAACCGGTCCGATTTCCGCCATCGTCCCACTGCAGCTTTCCGCTCCTGCTCCTGCGCCTCCTGCCCCTCCGACCCCAGTGCGTCGCTACTCTCTCTCTCATTCGCTCTCTATTCTGTCTCTCTCATTCTTACTTTCATGTCAGTCATTGACCCCCCTGATTTCTCTTATCCCTCCTCTCCGCCTTCCCACCCCCCCAACCCCCCCATCACTCTCACTGACCTCCCCCAACCCTCCCTCTCCCAGCACCCTTGCTCATTCAAGTCGATGCTAACTTTGCTTTAATTTTTCATTAGCTCTCTCCCCTTTCTCCTCTCCCTCCTCCCTCTCTCTCCTCTCCTCTCTCTCTCTCTCTCCTCTCTCCTCTCTCTCCTCTCTCTCTCTCCCTCTCTCTCCTCTCTCCCTCTCTCCCTCTCTCTCTCTCTCCCTTTCTCCCTCTCTCCCTCTCTCTCCCTCTCTCTCTCTCTCTCTCTCCCCTCTCGTCCCTCTCTCTCTCACTCTCTCTCTCTCCCTTTCTCCCTCTCTCTTCCTCTTCCAATCTCCTGCACGGTGTCTAAAGCATGGCCCATCAAGTGTCTCCCTCCTCTCCTCCCTCCTCCTCTCCTCTCCCTCTCCTCTTCCCTCCCTCTCTCTCCTCCTCTCCTCTCTTCCTCTCTCCTCTCCCCTCTCTCATCTCCTCTCTCTCCTCTCTCTCCTCTCCTCCTCCCTCTCCTCCTCTCTCCTCCCTCCCTCGCCCTCTATCCTCCCTCTCCTCCCTCTCCTCTCTCTCCCTCCCTCTCTCCCCTTCAAACTCTTTACTCAATCATCTGTGAATCTCCTCTGTGCTATACGCTCCCTCTCCTGCTTGCTTCCTCCCCAGACATAAACCAACTCCGGAAAATGCATTACTCCTTTTCCAGGCCAGAACAGTGCCATCAAAGAGGCCCCACCAGCAGCAAGCTCCTGCCTCTTAGAGAGATCCCAGCAGGGCTGGGAAGCAAAGCTGCTTCATTAAGTTCTCACCGGCCATCAATGTTAGCAATGTTAGCCCCCTCCCAGCTCAAGTCCCTCTTCACTGCACGTCTTTCAATGAGGCGTGAGGATGTGCACACACGCACACACACACACACACACGCACACACACACACGCACGCACCACACACACACACACAACACACACACACACACACACACACACACGCACACACACACACACACACACACGCACGCACACACACGCGCACACACACACACACACACACATACTTGTCTTTCTTGACAAACACATATATATTAAACTTGCAACGCACAGAGACCCATAAGCATCTCCGACTGTTCACAATACTCCCCCCTCCACACACACACACACACACTCCCCACGTGATTCACATCTAACACACACAAACACGATGAACACACACACACGGTGAAAAGGGACTAGTCCCTCAGTGTTTCCTCTGCGCCCTCTAACCCTTCAGAGATGAGCCAGCCTGCAGAGGATGGTGTTGAAGGGAGGAAGATAGCCACTGATGATCCCTCTCCTCCCCTCCTCACCACACCTCCCCTCCTCACCTCCTCACCTCCTGTCACCTCACCTCCCCTCCTCACCCCTCTCACCACACCTCACCTCCCCTCCACACCTCCTCTCACCACACCTCCCCTCCTCACCTCCCTCCCCTCCCCTCCTCACCCCCTCTCACCCCCCATGTCTCATATGAGACAGTCAGGAAAGGGGTATTTACAAACTCATCATGTATTTCTGTTTGTCACGCGTCAGCAAAGCATCACTTATGTTTACAAGTAGATATTTCCTTTGAGGAAGACGAAGTGAGAGACTGAAAGCTATTCAGCTGAGTCATTGAATGACAACGTGTTTGAATGTTGTCCAAACAGCTTAGTTGTCCTCACACAAAGCCGAGGAGCTTACGGTTTGGAGACTGTAACCTTCTCCTGTTTCTCTCAGGTTCCGGGGCTCACGGGGACTGTGCGGTGCTGCCCTCAGTCTGTTCTGAGGTACCGTGTGGAAAGGATGAATATGTTAAAATAACAGAAGTAACGTGGAGCACCGTGGAAATCCCTAACCAAGTGGAGGAGCATCCGGTTGTGTACATAAAGCTCTGGTAAAAATGCAGTAACGACTAAAATCCTAATGAATAAAGTCTAGTCCTCATACTGTCAGGAACAGGAACGTGGTTCTTTTCAAAAACAGTTTTTAAACTAAAACTGTATTTTAGATGCTGTTTCTCTACCTCTAGACATGGTACACGTCTGATCAGTAAGACCTGGGTGTAGAGGGAGAGAAGGAGGGTCAGACTGGAGAAGCCAACAGACGGTTTCCCTCTCCCCACGGACCCTGCAGTGGATTACCCCGACTAGCTAGGTCCCCTGACCTCCACACGGGTTGTTTGGACAGAAACCGTCCTCTGAGAGAGAGTTTTATTTCATCAGGAAGTCAGTGATAATGAATCATGTTTGGAGTTGCAACAGTGCCCCCTGGTGGCGAAGTACTAATCCCACACTGGAAACAACATCCCTTTGAAACCTGCGTAGGAAGGAGGCCAGCTTTCCACCTCTGAAGGCCAAACAGGTGAGGTGAGGAAGCACCTGTTTCAAACTGGAACATGCACACAGACAAAACAAACACATACACACACACATACACACACCACGTGGAGAGCAGGCACAGTGTGTTCCATCAGGACTGGTGTGAGCTCCACTCCTGGAGTCTGCTAGAGGAGGGAGGGCCTCTTGTTGACTGATCCAGGAAGACCCCCCCCCCTCCCCCCTTCCCTCACCTCGTGCCCCTCATTCCGCTCTGTCCCACCTCCCAATCTCATTTGTGGAAAGCCCTTGACACACCCTCTCTGGGTCTAACCCTCACGTGTAAGAGCATGTTGGAGTGAGCGGGGCGGTGAGCGGGGCGGGCGAGCGGGTGTCTGTAAGGCAGGCCAGCCTCCAGAGACAGGAGGCCAGAACAGAAAGCTGACAGAACTCACAAGACAAACAGACTGCTTGTGTGTAGCGTAGGTGGATGTCTAAACTAAACAGATCGCTTCCAGTGTGTCTAGCTTTCTACATGTCACGTCTGTTCACCTGACGGGAAGGTGTTACGCTGCCAGGTTCAAACTAAGACCAAACACAAAGCAAGATCATCCCTTCCGTCACACCGACCTGAGGTCAACAGTGTCCCTCCTCCTTTCAACCGCTATAGTCCAGATAAGATATTAATAATGTAAACGTCATTACCAATATATCCTTCCGTACCCTCCATGGTTGTTCCGTGTGTTACAACTCACCACAGCCTGGTCGTTTAGCAGTCACAGCCGTCTCTCCTCAACTAAAACGTTTCAGAGGAGTTTCAAAGACCCCTCGTTCTCCCCAGGGTCGAGTTTTAGTTGTAATCACTCACAACCCCCTGGAGGCTGCACTGAGCCAAGTCCGGCTGACAAGCTCCACAATTCAGCTCACATCAGACATATCACATGAAAAAAAGCTGTCTGGAAATCTACAGCCAGGAAATCTATTTAATCATGAGACATTCTGTAGATGTGAGGTCATAGCATTTACAGAATCCATACTGCGTATCGTTCTCTGCTGTAGCGGAATGACGAGAAATCACTAATGGCAATCAATGATGCAAACCCAGCAGTAACTAGGTCTAAGCTCCAACACAACTTGATTGATTTAAGACATAAAATTGGGCGAATCTTCTTAAGTACCGTTTTAGGAGGATTATCATTTAATTCATTTGAGACACGTATCCAGAAAGTGAAGCAGGAGATCCTGGATCAGAATTGAGGATTTCTAACAGTACTGGTGACCACAGTAAAGACACAGTCTGTATGTACAGTACTGGTGACCACAGTAAAGGCACAGTCTGTATTTACAGTACTGGTGACCAGAGAGACACAGTCTGTATGTACAGTACTGCTGACCAGAGAGACACAGTCTGTATGTACAGTACTGGTGACCAGAGTAAAGACACAGTCTGTATGTACAGTACTGGTGACCAGAGTAAAGGCACAGTCTGTATGTACAGTACTGGTGACCAGAGTAAAGACACAGTCTGTATGTACAGTACTGGTGACCAGAGAGACACAGTCTGTATGTACAGTACTGCTGACCAGAGAGACACAGTCTGTATGTACAGTACTGGTGACCAGAGAGACACAGTCTGTATGTACAGTACTGGTGACCAGAGTAAAGACACAGTCTGTATGTACAGTACTGGTGACCAGAGAGACACAGTCTGTATGTACAGTACTGGTGACCAGAGAGACACAGTCTGTATTTACAGTACTGCTGACCACATCTCCTCTACCAGGCAAGATGAACACGATCTACACTAACCTACAGTGCAACATTTAGTTAACGTTTTGTGTTTTGGAGTGAGATAAGGTCATGTGACCATTGTCACAGAGCCACACAGACTCTGCCCTCACCTACCCAACACACAGAGCCACACAGTCTCTGCCCTCACCCACCCAACACACAGAGCCACACAGTTAGACTCTGCCCACCCAACACACAGAGCCACACAGTTAGACGCTGCCCTCACCCACCCAACACACAGAGCCACAGTCTCTGCCCTCACCCACCCAACACACAGAGCCACACAGTTAGACTCTGCCTACCCACCCAACACACAGAGCCACACAGTTAGACTCTGCCCTCACCCACCCAACACACAGAGCCACACAGTTAGACTCTGCCCTCACCCACCCAACACACAGAGCCACACAGCTAGACTCTGCCCTCACCCACCCAACACACAGAGCCACACAGTTAGACTCTGCCCTGACCCACCCAACACACAGAGCCACACAGTTAGACTCTGCCCTCACCCACCCAACACACCCAGTCTCCAACCTCGTTCTACATCCCAGCAGCCCCTCCTCACCACGTCCCACACCAGCCAAGATCCCCTGTAGACACACGTTTCCATGACTCCCAACCAACGTATCAGAAGACGATACAATATATGTCCTGACAGACACGTGAAGGAAACATAAGTTACCACACATCCAAAGAGCGAAAGAAGAAAAGACAAATCTTGGTTTTGTCAAAACAGAGCGTGTAGATCAGTTGAGCTTTATCTTCTGGGTTTAGCAGAGAGTGGGGCCTGTGGAGGATTGATGTCCTGAGGGGACATTAGTTAAATGAGAGGGAGAGTGCTGCGTCCTCCTGAGTGTAGCCACACAGCGGTGCAGGCTGGCTGGGCCATCAAAGTGCCAGGGGAGGAAGATGGACGAGCGAGCACCGAGAGAAGGTCTAGCGAGATCCCCGCTCTCCCTCTCTACGGCCCGACAGGAAACCGGGGACAGAAAAAGCTTTCTCCCTTAATTAAGTGTGTGTGGTTAGTGTGTGTGTGGTTAGTGTGTGTGTGGGAGTGAGTGGAGGGGTGTGTGTGTGTGTGTGTGTTTGTGTGTGTGTGTGTGTGTGTGTGCGTACATGTGTTTATGAGGACATTGACGGCTGGCTGTATTTTCAGGACTGACGTGCTGCATGTTCAGGACAGATCTGGCACGTTGCCCTTGTGAAATAAATGCAGAGCAATATCCTGCCCTGTGTGTGTGTGTGTGTGTTTCTCTTTTTCCTGTGCACACTAGTGTCTGGTGGTGTGTTTATATTAACGTCTCAGACTGTGTCTGTGTGTGTCTGAGTGGAGATGTGCGACGCCCTAATCTCACCTCCTCATATCTCAGACTCCATGCACGTCTCTGGACATTGTATCCATTGTCATCAGGAGCCCAGATATGGCAGCTGGAGAGCTCTGACACAGACCAGGGGGGACTTGGCAGGGACCAGGGGGGACAGGGACCAGGGGGGACTCTGACAGGGACCAGGGGGGACTCTGACAGGGACCAGGGGGGACTCTGACAGGGACCAGGGGGGACTTGGCAGGGACCAGGGGGGGACTTGGCAGGGACCAGGGGGGACTCTGACAGGGACCAGGGGGGACTCTGACACGGACCAGGGGGGGACTCTGACAGGGACCAGGGGGGACTTGGCAGGGACCAGGGGGGACTCTGCAGGGACCAGGGGGGGACTCTGACACGGACCAGGGGGGACTCTGATAGGGACCAGGGGGGACTTGACAGGGACCAGGGGGGGACTCTGATAGGGACCAGGGGGGACTTGACAGGGACCAGGGGGGACTCTGATAGGGACCAGGGGGGACTTGACAGGGACCAGGGGGGACTCTGATAGGGACCAGGGGGGACTTGACAGGGACCAGGGGGGACTCTAATAGGGACCAGGGGGGACAGGGACCAGGGAGGACTCTGCAGGGACCAGGGGGGACTCTGACACGGACCAGGGGGGACTTGGCAGGGACCTGGGGGGACAGGGACCAGGGGGGACTCTGCAGGGACCAGGGAGGACTCTGACAGGGACCAGGGGGGGACTCTGACACGGACCAGGGGGGACTCTGACAGGGACCAGGGGGGACTCTAGGTTGTGACTAGTGGGACAAATGACACACACACACAAACCCCTCTGAGTGGACAAATCACACACCCGTACACACCTCCAAACTGACTCAATCCAAACACCACAGCACCAGATCCAGCCTACGGCGCCCTCTACTGGTCATTAGTCAAAAGTACAGGAGATTCGTTAGAGGTGCAAAAGCTGTGTGTTACTTGATCAGATTACTTACAGAAAGCTTGAAAGAAAAAATCCCAACAAATCTGTCAGGCTCAAACCTCTCCTACATAAGGAACTGCATCTTCTTAACGGACCTTAAGGTATCCTATACGTAACCACTTCATCTTAGCTACATCCACTCCAATCCAACCGTACTGGAAGGAGATCTGTCTAAACACTCAACATGCAGAACGTTCCTAACGAAGAGGTAATAAGGCTTCTGGTCTTCAGTCTTTACATGGAACTAAAGACCTGGGATGGGTGCAACTGTGTTAAGAACCTCAAGTCACAGGGACTTCAGGGATAGTCGCCGTAGTAACTGACAGAAATGATATCAAATGATGTGAGAATGGCGGGATATCCTGCACACTCTACAATTCCCAGAATTCCATTCAAATGGAACCAGATAACAGGTAGACACCTACCTTCAGTTTATCCTTCCTGGTCTTCCTGAATGGGAAGAGGCAATAATAAAAAAACTTTGTCCAACTGAAGACTGTGGCAACACACCATCCCAGTCCACTCATGATCTCCTCTGCACGCCTTCCACCACGATCCCTCGCTCCTCCTACACCTCCAGCACTTCCTCCCTCGTCTGTCTCCCAGAGCCCCAGTCAGAGGAGCTCTCGTGGGGCACAGAGATGGGGAGCGCAGGGCTGATCTCCGGTCTCCAAGATGGTGTCCCCTCTCAGGCTGGAGCCAGCGGGACGTGGAGGTGCTCAACGCGGTCCCCTCCCACTTCAGCTGTCACACCCAGCAACCGTATCCATCCACACTCTGCACCCCTCTTCCCCTCTCTTCCTCTGTCTCGCTGGAGGCTGCAGCTCTCCCTCTCTCCCTTTCTCTCTCGCTCTCTTCTTCTCTCCTGGACCTTCTCCCTCACTCTCTCTCTCTCTCTCACACTCCTCTCTCTGTCTCTCTCTCTCTCTCTCACACTCCTCTCTCTGTCTCTCTCACATTCTCATCTTCTCTCTCTCACTCTCGTTCACAGAATTAGGAGGAGATGAGGGGAGGGGACAGAGTCTACCCAGACAGAGACTGGAGAGACTACTAATGTGACAGGGGGCTCCGTGACAAAGAGTCTGGGTTTACCAAGATAACACCCCAGAATTGGGTCACTGGTTATCCCAACTCAGACACATGCCTCCACAACATGTTAATGGACATTAATGATTTTAAAGATGTCGTAGGGATGTTACTGCTTGATGCATTTAATTTTTCTCTCACAATGCTCCTTGCTAGAACATCAGAAGTCGATGCTGTAAAAAAAAATATATATATATATATCCACTACAAAAACGTGCAAATAGGAATGGGTATGAGTTTAAGTGTGTATATGCAGTAGTGTTATGTTTGATGGACAGATTACTTTATCCTTGTGTTTGTCTGTGTGTGTGTGTGTGTGTGTGTGTCTGTGTGTGTGTTTGTCTGTGTGTGTGTGTGTGTGTTTGTTAGAAGGAAAGTTGGGGGTCCTAATTAAGATTGACAGTCTCAAACCAATCACAATGGGGGTCTTCCGATGACCAATGAGCTCTTGCTCCCTGGAGAGTTCCCAGCTAGCCAGAAGGGTCGTTACAAGGCGAGTGAAGAGCTATTACGACCGTAGACACATATCGACAGATCCTTCAAATTAGATAGAGAGGCAGGCAATGGGGGTGTGTCTGAAATACAAACTACAAAATACACTCTCTTGATAGTAGCGTTGATATCGTAACACAAAGCTTGCAGCACATATTAGATTATAAATGCATAAATCATCACAGTATGGTTCAATAGTACTTTTGTGTGGGGGTTTTTGTGACTCACAAAACACATGTGTCAGTGTCACAACAACAGCAGACTCCATGCTTGTGTGTCTCTAAGGCTGGAGGTGGTTTAGTGTGAACCTCTTCTCCTTTTGTAGAATAACATGAGAAAGGCTTTGGCAGGGGAACTGGGTTCAATTCCTGCTTGGGCCCTTTGCTGCATGTCATTCCCTTCCTCCCAGCTCCCTCGCTCCCTCCCTCCCAAATCCCTCCCACTCCCTCCCTCCCATCCCTCCCTCCCTCCCTCCCTCCCAAGACCCTCCCTCCCTCACCTCCTCTCCCTCTCCCTCTCCCTCCCTCCCTCCCTCCCTCCCTCTCCCTCTCCCTCTCCCTCTCCCTCTCCCTCCCTCCCTCCCTCCCTCCCTCCCTTTCCTGTAACTCTTCATTGTAACTGTCCAAAAAAGATAAATAAAATAAATTAATAATATATATATTGTTAAACTGCCTAAATAGAGAAGCCTTCTCTGCCCCTCCCTCTTCCAGAGCTGGTACTCGTCCGCTCATAAAGTGTCATGTTCAGAACAGCCTGTGGCTGCAGCTCTCAGGAAACCCTTCTGTGTGCTCCACCACAGAGGAAGTGAGTGGACCGAGTGACAAGCTGCAGGTTGTGGTGGAAATGGGCAGTGAGATAAGCCCCCGTTTGGGTGGATCTCCACAGCTTCCTGTTTTCATGCACTCTAGTAGCTTCCATGTGAGGAAGCACAAATCAGCAAGAAATATGATGGATGTATCAGTCCATCGTTCTCAAATCAAAACAAACCGCTCCCTTTACACAGGCAAACTAAGATTTGGATATTGGAGAAACACGAGTGAAGTTACAGCTCTTCCCAGGTGGGATCCTGTCACGTTAACGCCATTTGCTGCTCTGATAAAGGAACTTGCACAATGCTGGCAAGTAAAGAGATGCTTTCACCAGGGAGGGGGGGACAGAGTTCTGAGGACACACACTTCCTGTCTGTCTGAATGCTTTCACCAGGGAGAGGGGGACAGAGTTCTGAGGACACACACTTCCTGTCTGTCTGAATGCTTTCACCAGGGAGAGGGGGACAGAGTTCTGAGGACACACACTTCCTGTCTGTCTGAATGCTTTCACCAGGGAGAGGGGGACAGAGTTCTGAGGACACACACTTCCTGTCTGTCTGAATGCTTTCACCAGGGAGAGGGGGACAGAGTTCTGAGGACACACACTTCCTGTCTGTCTGAATGCTTTCACCAGGGAGAGGGGGACAGAGTTCTGAGGACACACACGTCCTGTCTGTCTGAATGCTTTCACCAGGGAGAGGGGGACAGAGTTCTGAGGACACACACGTCCTGTCTGTCTGAAACCCTGAACAATGGGTTTGGTCTTTTCTTCCAGTTTCACAATGACACTGGTGAAGCCAGCTCTGTTCCCAGAAACCCGACGAGGAGCTGGGAAACGGATTCCCGTTGTTTACAGGACGGTCAGGGGGGGAGGTGGACGCCTGTGTTTCTAGAGGACTGGAGTGTTTCTGTTTCAGAGGAGTGAGGTGTTTCATTTTTTCATGTAATTTTTTATAGACATTTTCATAAAACTATGTACTGCAAACCCCATATGACTTTTTAACAGTAAAATGTGCGTTTTCCCTTTCAGCTGAGGCAACATAATCACACAGCTCAACTCTGCTCTCCACTCGTCCCAGTGTGTCCATCAGAACATAGAATGTCTGGATCTTCCAAAACCATCTAAACCACCACTATAACCACCCCTATTAATGCCCAGACCAAACTGAGAAGCTATCAGCATGTTTCCTGTTGAGTTCACCTCAGCTTGTTAAGTGTGCACACAGTTACTTTATGACTCACTAAGTAGAGTTGGAGATCCACGTCTTATTTGACTCCATAATTCAGCTGTCGATACGAGCGTCATGAGGTTTGGCTGAAGGCCCCGATGATGTCATGTGGAGCTTTTACACCCGTCATGGGAAAACTTTGTTGTCTGATTTGATAAAATGTTCCACATGGGCCATTTATATGTTGAAACATCTGTATTTATAAACGGAAAGCGTTTAGAACGAATGCTTGTCTTAGCAGCATTGCTGTGAAATGAAGGAAATTGTATTTTTGAAAAAGTGGACCTGTTCAGATGAACAGCCAAAGTAGAGTGTTTTGTTCAGATCAAGTTTCTAATTAAATCTAAACAGCATGGGTCCTCCATAACGTGCCTGTGATAATACATCCAATTACCCCAATTCTTTCCTCAATCAATCAACAAAAGCCATTTTAAGGCCTGAGATTTCAGCTAAAGTACATGATTTACAGAGGCAGGGGGTAATTAAAGTAGGTTTTCATTTTGAATTTACAGAAAACGGACCCCAAGCCGCAGACACAGCTAGAACTAGGCCGCCCAAACGAGCCAATCCAAACGAGCCGCCCAAACGAGCCAATCCAAACCTGGCATTAAAAGCTTTCCTGCTGGAGAGAAGGGCAACGCTAAGCAGGGCCACGAGCTGGCGCTGGGAGAGAGACGATCATATTTGGGGGTGCATTGGGGTACTGAATGAGGTACCCTCAAACTAAATCCACTAATCCTCCTGAGCAGGGGAACAGAGATCCACAGGGAGTTCAGTCACGTTCCAGAACACAGCTCCGCGCAGGCACAGGTTCACACGCCAAGTCATGTACGCAAGTGATATCGCAACTTCAACTAGAGTATTTAGTCCCATCTCGTCTGGCGAGGGAAGATAAAGAAGAGGGAGCGATCATCTAAACTCCAGGGATAAAGCTGCAGACGAGGGAGCGAGGGAGGGGGGGAGGGGTGGAGGATTGTTCTGGATGCCAAGGAAGGGGGTTCTGGAGCGTCTGGAGAACCCTGCATCGTGTGTTAGGGACTGAATGAGCTTTCCTAATTGGCTTTCGTTTGTTCCCCAAATTGAGGAACCATAACGGGGTGTTGAAAAGATGGAACAAAGAAACAAGAGAAAACAAAGGAAACAAAAGGATGAGGGGAGATAAAGCAGCACGTTGTCAAACCTTCCCTGCACCAACGATACACAGAAAAGGGTTTTCCAGTCCTTGAATATTGCGTGGAACAAACTAGCTTCAGGCTCACCTGAAAAAATTACAGACCTCCCAAAACCCTATTGATGAGGCCTTTAAAGGTCCCATGACATGCTGTTTTTGGATGCTTTTATATAGGCCTTAGTGGTCCCCTAATACTGTATCTGAAGTCTCTTTGCCGAAATTCAGCCTTGGTGCAGAATTACAGCCACTACGAGCAGTCCCACAATGTGTGTTCCTCAGGACTTGCCGTTTCTGTGTCTGTAGCTTTAAATGCTATGAGGAAGAAAGAAGCGGGGCTAACTGCCATAATTCGGTCGTTTGCAAGCCATGATGTCTCGAGGAAAAACCATTGTCCATTGTCCCAAAAAGCATTTTTTCATTGGTGGGCCAAATTCTGTGTGCGGGCAAAGCAGAGAAAGGGGAGGTAACCTTCAAATGTTTTAAACCGAGCGTTTGAGCTCTCCTTTTCTCAAAGGCGGAGAAGACTACCCAGGGCTTGGTTTACCTCACAAGCCCAAACATCAGCATACCAGCTGAGCAGTAAAGGGTCAACTGGCCTCCAGTGGCAGAGACTCCCCCGTCTCAATCATCCCCTCATGAAAGCTCTGTGACTGTGGGGAGGGGAGCGGGGCGGGGGGCAGGAGGCAGGGGGCGGGGGGGCAGGGTGATGAAAGGGGAGGGTGGGGCGGCCAGGGACTCTCTAGCTCCTCTGAGACCCAGGCTGCTGAGAGATATCTGAGAGATCCCAGGGGAGCAGCTCTGGGCTCTGGGGCTTGGGCTCTGGGCTCTGGGGCCTGGGCTCTGGGAGAGATCCCGGGGGAGCAGCTCTGGGCTCTGGGGCCTGGGCTCTGGTCTGTACAGACATGCAGAGGCAACAATAGGACTGGTGTCAAAACCACAGCTACGATGAAAACAGACCCGATATCGATCTTTCCGACTCTGGATGAAAACTATAACTCATGTGAGAAGAACCACACTGAGGTGTGAGCTCCCAGGACGTGAGCAGACCTAGCTGTACATTCCTACTGTTTACCTCAAGTATTCACATCTTCCTGCTCCTTCTCAGACATGAAATATGGAGCTACGGTGGAGAGTTAGAGGTTACTCTTGTTTAGTTCTCTCACGTTTTTTTGTTCATGTTCAAAATCAAAATCTGACTTAAATCTAACTTCCCATGTTTCTCCTGACATAAATATGTTCAACAATGTCATATTATAAAAGCCTGTTGTTGCTGTTCTAAACATGAAAGTCCTCTACACAGGACAAGTTCTCAAAGGCACACCAACCTTTGTGTAGAGTGTATCGCAAGTAGCACGTAGCATGTAGCACGTAGCATGTAGCACGTAGCATGTAGCACGTAGCATGTAGCACGCCGCTCTGGCCTGATGGGAAGGTCTGTTCAGGTGTTTCCTGTCTTAATCACGGTTATAAATAAACTACTGGGCCTGTTTTCGAGGGACGATAATGATGACGTGGAAATGAGTCACCTTCAAAGACGTTTGGTTTAGTGCTCTCTTGAATCCAGCTTTCATATGACAGTTATTACATTCTGTGGACCCATAAAGTAATTAGCTGTCCAGATGCCTCCAAAAATATATATAAATAATGTGGATTTAAGGTCATCCGAAACTTGATGACAATCACTGTTGTGCTTCTGATAAAACCAGTGCATCTCCTATGCATTCACAAGTAGGTCAATAGCCATTGTAGTCCAAAGAGGGAAAAAGCAGAAAAAGATTTGGTCCTAACCCTAACCCTACACCTAACCCGAAATGTTTACCTATAATGACTAAATCCAAATAAGTGTCACGGTCTTGTTAAGAGAGTTCAGGGTGTGGCTGCTGCTTGTGTGTGTGTGTGTGTGTGTGTGTGTGTGTGTGTGTGTGTGTGTGTGTGTGGCTGCTGCTTGTGTCCACCTCACTCAAGAGCTCCCGTTTCCTTCGCTAATCCAGCATGTCAACAGGGAAAAGGAAGAACAATTGTTTTGGGTTTCTGGTCTGCCACGGTCAGGAGATTCAGTGTCCAAGTAGGAGCTGTAGTGACCCTGGGCCTGCCCGGACACACCCACGGCAGTAGGAGGCCAGATGTTTTCCCAGCCTGGTCGTGGAGACATGCTCCCCTTGAAGAAGCTCACTTGCTGGTGGATGGTAAACACCTCCGAGCAGCAGGACTGAAAGACATCTAAAGCTGAAATATTTCCAGTGACCCGTAAGAAAGAAACAACTATCTTCCTTGAACGGTTCTCCGTGGGGCCCTTTGATCTGTCTGTCTTTAGGTTCCAGATCAACTGTGAAAGTGCCTTTACTCAAGAGCAGAGTGACGACAGTGTTGAAACAGGATAATATCTCAACGTGGATTTAAAAAAGCTTAATTTAGAGAGAAATTCTATCTGGTCTCCATGACTCCAGGCACAACTAACCCTGAAACCATTATTTTCTCTCAGTTATATTTTTGCTACACGACACGAAAGTATGCTCAAATCAAACTGTATCCTTTTATAAAGCTTTGAACTCAAAGGACGGACTTAACACAAAAACATGCAGCTAATTTGAGTCTAAGAAACAATAAATTCCACAGTAGGATTCAGCTTGGACATGGCTGTTCAGTCGTCTGGAGGTCACAGCACAGTCCAGTACAGTAACATATCTTATTCCCTTCGTAATCTTATCTAAGCCAAATTGCTTGTTAAAATACTATTATGCTGTCAGAGAGTGAACCTGTAAGAGCCTCAGCGAGGTCAGGTCTGAGGTTTACCGTCTTTACAAACACAGCGTGCCTGTGCACATCAGAACCGGGGCAATCCTCACCGTCAACAGACTCTAGAGAGCTTGGGCGTATGAAATACAGGATTAAAAGAGCTTTATAACATTTTGACAACCTTTTTCTTTTTTGGTATATGTCTGAAAGGCATCCAGGGTAAACCCAGGAAACACGATAGCTCTTAACTCCCAACATAGATTGACATGAAAAAGGTTTTTCATTTTGAATTAAGACTTTGAAATAATATAATTACAGGTACAAAGCATCATTTCGATATATATAAACCCAGATGGATTATCTTATCAGGTTTACTAAAACAACACCACATATACGGCTGGAGGGCACAAGTATGGCAACATCAGTTACAAAAAATGCCCCGTTTTTCATCAGCAAATTGAAAGCCATCTTCTCAAACATGACATCGCTTGTTCTATAAGACAGATGTGCACTTTGAGCTGTGTTGTTTACTGAATGTAAGGCTTCTTCAGGCAGACTCAGACCCTGACCCCCCCCCTCTTACACGTCTCCTCAGGGAACTCACCAGCCAGAAGGACATCGCACAGCTTCTCTCCAGGACAGACACTCTTGCTTGGCTCCCAAATCCAGTAATGGTCCAGAATATCAAATTAGTTTATCTGGGCTCACAGAGGCTGTGCCATAGTGAGTCTCTCTCTCTCTCTCTCTCTCTCTCTCACACACACAGAGAAGAGACAGGGTCTGGCCTTTATCCTGACATGTTTCCTGAGAAGCATTGTTAGCAAGAGGGAGAGGAAACACACACACACACAGATACACACACACACAGATACACACACACAGATACACACACACACATACACACACTGTACATACACACACACATACTGTGGATACACACACATATATCCACACACCCAAAAATTAAAATAATAACTAAAGTTTCCATGCTCAGTTGTTCTGAGACCACGAATACACATAAAACACGCACAGAGACACACACACACACACACACACAGACACACACACAGAGACACACACAGAGACACACACACACACACAGAGACACACACACACAGAGACACACACAGAGACACACACACACACACAAAGACACACACACACAGACAGAGACACACACGCCATGGAAAGTGAGTCACATCATGGAGAGACAAGCAGTGTAAGGGTGTCAGGAGCCTTTGTTTGCCCGCGCCAAGGTCAACGTTTAACCTGGGCCTGCCAGAGCCCCTGGTCGGCTCTCCAGGAAGGTTCTCTGGAAGGTTCTCTTCCTGGTTGATCATTGACAGGACAGGGAAAGTTGTTCAGCCAAGTTTACGTAGACTGAGCTCTACCGTTTTAACGATGATGAAAATAAGAAAACACAGGTTATTTAGTGCCTAATAACAGTAACTGATTGATCTACCTCCTCTGTCAGAGAGACAAATAACATTCTCTTCTAGGTTTGAAGTTTCCATGGGGATGGCCTTTCCCAACTCTCACAGTGTGAGGAATCTCCAAGCGATTTAGACGTCATCAAAGTCGCATTTTAAAATGACTTGATGGTTTTCATCAGTCTAAAAGTCTCATAGAAAAGCTGTGTCCATTTCTAGAGGGAGTATGAGATAGTGGCGAGGCTAATATTACAGCTAACTGTCTGTCAAGCTTTCTTAACCCAGCATAGCTCCATGACTAAGAAGTTAGTCTTACTCAAGCTCTGAATCAGGGATACTTGGACGGAGCGACAGAGAGTGTCTGGTAGTCCCAGACCAGCGGGAGCCAGATGTGGAGCAGAAGCAGAGCTGGGGTTGAAAGGTCAGAGACAGGAGCAGAAGAAGGTCAGACGAGGCTTCACCTCCCCGTGTGCTCCAGCTCTGCTCTCACACCCTGCTCTCTGATCCCCCGCTGTGTGCAGACGGACCTGCGTGGAAAACATCTCAAAAGTGACATGTTGATTGGAAGTGGTACGGGAACATTGACATGTCTTGTGGAGGGGGATTCTGAGGAGGGTTAGAGAGAGATGACATGCAGAATGTACGTAGCTGGGACAACGGTGTTGTTTGTAACTTGTGTATGTGTGTATGTGTGTGTGTTTGTCTGTGTTTGGTCGGTGAAAGCAGGTATAAATAGAGACATGCTCTGAGAACAGTGTGTTCCCAGACAGCACTTCAGTCAGCCAGCAGAAGAGCCAGCAGAGTGTACACAAGCATTATGGGAAAAGAGTTTCCATCACCACTGCACAGGAAGCAGTGTGTCCCCAGCAGGAAGTAGATCTCCTGCACAACAGAGGGGCTAACTACAACAGCCCCTCCAACCCCTTTGTGTGCAGTGGAGACAAATAAGGCCATAAACACAACACCACGCCCACTTTACTGGGCCCTCCCTGACCTCTGTCACCTTCCTGACCCTTGTCACCTCCCTGAGGTCACAGAGCCCGTCCCCACCCCGCCCCCCGCCCCTCCCCCCCCGCCCCCCGCCCCTCCCCCCCGCCCCGCCCCCCTCCCTCCTCCAGTTAAGAGGCGGGCTGCATTGCATCACCTCTTGGTCGCGTTCCAAGAACCACAGCAGAGGTAGTGACCGGGGAGGTAGGAACGTGAGGTTTCTACACGCTCCACATGTGCTGGCCATGACATCACCCATGTTTTTATACCGATAACGCACAGAGATGACGACATGCCGGGGCGAGGAATGACACTGGATGTTTCTGTAGACTGATCGAAGCAGGATGCTGTCCAGAGAAGCTGTGGTGGGTGTGGCTCAAACACACGTACCATTGGGCAGTCGTAAGAATGATACACTTGAAATGGATGTCTAAGATATGATTTTCTGTGAACTTTGTGTCAAAAAGACTATCGTTGAATTGAACTGATTCCTATAGAGCCCTTATAGAGGCATCATGTTGCTCTGGGTGTGTGTGTTGTACAGACTGACGAGTCTAGTGAGTGAAGACAAGACGTGGTTTCCATGACAAACAGGAGATTATGTCTGAAGAACGGTCGTCAGGATGACTTTATTTGGATCTATAACAACAATGTTGTCAATGATGCTGCAGCATCGGACAAACGAAATACAACCATGACAACACCTCCCCCTGCTGGATACCACACACCGTCTGTGGCCAACCAACATCACATCTCATGTTGTCTTATATTCTTCAGTTCCAAGACGCCACCGTCCACACCTGGCAGACCATTGACCTCAACGTAAAAACATCTTTGAAATCGAACACCTTACGTTTACTTTGTGAAATCGAACACCTTACGTTTACTTTGTTCCCCGTGACGACAAATACCTTTCCGAGCTTCCGAGAAGAAATGAGACAGCAAGCCGTGATTGTTATGACTATACGTGAAGCCCCGACATGAAAGAGGGGATGGAATGTAAAATCTGTGTTTACTTGTCTTCTTCCTCTGCTTTCATGTCGTTGTCCCCCCTCTCTCTTCTCCGTCAGACTGTCAACCGAGCGCCCAGACTTGACATAAACAGGAGTGTCACTCACGTGTTGGCCCAGCTGCTGAACGAGGGCCATGGAAACTAGCGTTATCTGCGTCATCTGGTGCGTTTCAGCTCTAGCGATGTCAGATAACACAGAGGATACTCTGTGCCTTGCTTTTTTCTCTCCTCAAAAGCAACAGATGGTTTTTAAAAGGAACAGATGAAATATCATATTATTGCTTCAAATGATTCCCGTGGCATTAGCTCACACCTCCTATTCCTATATGACCACCGAGTGAAATGCAGTTTCAAAAGATTGGAGTCTGAATTCCAAAAGCCCCCAAAACCACTAGCTTTTCTCTCACTCTTCATTCAGAAACACTTATTTCCATGAAGCTGTGAAAGTAAAACACAATACAGCACGTCTACATCTGACTTAAAGGTTATCTCTCCATTGTAGCGAGCTAGCTAATAAACATTTGGTGCAGATAAGAGCAGGGCCAGCAACACTAAGCCAGAAGACTGGTCAGGAATGTGCCTCGAAAAGGGACGTTATCAACCTCACTGATGCATGCTGGACATGGAGAGTAACTGGTCGATTTGATACTACATCCATCAAAACCTTATTGTTTTACACTGTTCACTAAAATACATGGTATCTAATCTTACTGGTGTAAATAGAACTGTTTTATCTACAAAAATACTCAACATTTGGATCCATTCCACAAGTGGACAGGGCGATGAGGGACTTGTCTCTGTGTGAGGTCAGAATGATTCCTGTCTAACATGGTCAACCTTTGACAGTTAAACCTTAGTGAGTGACTATTTCCTTTTGCATAGTAAATAACTTTTTGGTGTCGAAATATGAAAACATATGTGCCACAATTGTTATAACAAAGAATCACAAAACAACAAAGTTCTCTTCAGTGTGTTTCCATTGGTGATTTGTGAAGTTGCACAGGAATCCATGCACGTGCTTGTTTGGTTGGGTGCAGGTCATACACAGGTGAAACCCCTTGAATTCCATTAAATCCAAAAACAATATTAGTGCTGCTCAGCAGTGGCACAGTCTCAACTGGCATTACCATGGCTACAGCTTATCTAGCTTCTCATTGGTTGCTTTAGGGTGCACAAGCCAACAGAGTTGGCATAAATTACTTTAAAAACTGTTTAAAGATTAATGGTCATGATTAGTGGTATTAAAGAGAAATCTTTTATTTAATTTTTTTACAGACGTTTTGATCTAATTTGAGGGACCACTCAAACAACAAACAGCAAGCTCCAGTCCAGCAGAGCTTGGCCTTGTGCTATTCTGGTTATTTTAAGAAGCCGCCAGAGAGACCCAGATAGAGGCCCAGCCCCAGCCTCTGATCTGGTCGGGAGTCCTACAAGTGCCAGATTAACTTCTGAGAAAGAAATGTCTATCCATTGTGTGCAAGAATACACCATGATGAGGGCCTAGCTGGAGGGACTGTATCTGAATGTTGTAGGTGCAGCACATGGATGGTATGCAATGGATGCAAGTGAGGGGATTTCAGGCAATGCCACATATGCGACCAACTGACCGAACCCTTGATTTGATTAGGGGTCACAATGCTTCGCTCCATAACTTGGGATTAGAGTGATAACAAGCAGCACATGTGCAGCAATTACACATGGGTGTTATGTTTCATCTCTCCTGCCTATTTATAGTTGTCATATCGCTCATTCTCTCGACCAGCACACTGTTTAGTCTTCTGTTCAGTGGTGCTCAGAGCAGATACATACATCACAATGTTATGGGGCTTGAGAATCCCTTAAACTACTAAGTTAAACAGCCCAAAGTTGAGTAATTTCCTCTTCATCTTACACCTACAGGAACTGAACACATCAAACGACTTGACAGTGGACATCCTTTTCCCAGGCTATACACTGGGAAGCTAAATCCTCCAATAGTCGTTTTATCCCTCACAGCACACTGAGACGTAGCATTCCAGTGCAAATACCTATGAAATTCCTCGGTAGTGGAATGTGAAATGTGAAAAGCTATCCTTTAAAAACAGTAAGGGAAGGTTCGGGGTACAATGATCTGCCTCAGCTTGTTACAAGCTTCTGCGCAACAGTCAGGGCTTCTTCCTGTGTGTATTCAGAGTAAATGCAGCATGTCAAAAGGGAGATTTATAACCTGCCAGAAGAAAAACATTCTAACGATGATGAAAACATGATTGGTCGACCTGGGCTGCCCTCCCCCCCCCCACTCTGCTGTCGCACTAATGACCCTCGGAGCCAAATGGCATCCAACCTAGTAACCTTGACAAAAGACACATTTGTGTCCCGATGTGAGACACCTGGGAGAGCTCTGTCCCTCACTGTGTCCTGAGACAACCTGGAGAGCTCTGTCCCTCACTGTGTCCTGAGACAACCTGGGAGAGCTCTGTCCCTCACTGTGTCCTGAGACAACCTGGGAGAGCTCTGTCCCTCACTGTGTCCTGAGACAACCTGGGAGAGCTCTGTCCCTCACTGTGTCCTGAGACAACCTGGAAGAGCTCTGTCCCTCACTGTGTCCTGAGACAACCTGGGAGAGCTCTGTCCCTCACTGTGTCCTGAGACAACCTGGGAGAGCTCTGTCCCTCACTGTGTCCTGAGACAACCTGGGAGAGCTCTGTCCCTCACTGTGTCCTGAGACAACCTGGGAGAGCTCTGTCCCTCACTGTGTCCTGAGACAACCTGGGAGAGCTCTGTCCCTCACTGTGTCCTGAGACAACCTGGGAGAGCTCTGTCCCTCACTGTGTCCTGACGCGAGCAGCTGACTGGCGGTTTCAGCGTTGCCAAGACTGATCGCCACGTTCCCTTGCCAAGTATCAGAAAGAAGACATAAAAATCCCTCACAGCCGAGAAATGTCAACAAAACTGGCGCATAAAGGCCACTTTCATCCACCCACAAAGAAATGAAACTGGATGGTATAAATGGACTGCATTATGTCCCTGTCATAGCACAGGTCCCCCAAAGCAGAGGTGTTTAAGTTGTCCCTCCATTCACCATTCAGCCATACAGGAGCACACATCCATGACTGGGGGGGGAGAAAGTCTTCGTCTTTGTCCTTCATCTATCATTTGGACTGTCGTTCTAACCTCAAAGCAGTGCCAGATGAATTAAAGCTGCACTAAGTGACTGTATTAACGTCTTTTGTGTCCTGTTCTCTTCCAGTGCCAGACCCTGTGGGCCTCTTTCTGCATCACTGCATCGGCGATGTCTTGAAAGCCATTTTGTGAATGAAATATCCGTTCATCAGATTAACATGTTTTGACCGCATACTATTCATTTACTTATACGGTCACAGTCTTTGACTTTTAAACAGATACAAGTGTATTGCTAAACTCATTAAAAACAGTGGTTAAGTGCACTGAAAACCAGATTTTCACTGACACTGTACATGTCAAATTCTTAGTCATGTGTCCAGTATCTCTGGGGACCAACTTCAGCCACGAGTGGTGAGAAAATAAGATCCTTCCTGTAAACGGGGTTCTATTCTTCATCTCCTCCTTCGAATGAAACCTAACTCTCCTGCTGCTTTGTGCCATCCTTAGAGCAGCTTATCTTCACCTTGTGGGCGGTTTGAAAGTTGCTTTCTCTTGTGTAACATCAGGAGTAGCTTTTTCATCACTGTAATGGCAAATAGTCTGTCAACTCCATACAGTGGCTAAGGCCTACTTGATTACGGTATATCAAATGTCTATTACCATTGTATTTAGTTAAGTCTGGTATGACACACTGAAATCCATTGACATATGAAGAATGGGTCTGGTATTTTCCAAGCAGAATAGGTTCAAGCGAACCTCAGGAACTCAGGTTGTGTGTCTGTAGAACAACAGGGAGACAAAAGCCAAACGCCACATCAGGGAGTTGAGGAGAGGAGTGAGACATGTCATATACAGCGTTCACTCTGATCTTCACTACAGCCTACAGTGTTTTCTACTTGGACGTACATGGGAGTCTTCTTACCATGATGTCATGACTGCCTTCCATGTCCCATAGACAGCTACTAAATAATACTAACGGTTCAGAGGAGGGTCTGTGACATGCTGAGTCACTGATTCTTCTACCAAATCATCACAATCTTTTGGAATAGCCATGAAGTGATGTCTTGGCATAAACGTTCAAGATTCTGCACCGAGGACACCTAGGCCCTAAGCACAACTAAATTATGACGAAGTCAACTAAATTTTACAATAATCCCACTTTCAACTAAAGTAACTAACGTTTCAGAATAATATAACCTAAAGCTGAACGGAACCATGAATCTGTTGTAGCTCGTGTCTAAATGTTGACCCTCCAGAACCTGTCTGTCCTTTAACAGGCTTGTAAACATTGACCACAGTCTGATGGTACACAGTTGGTTGATGGAAAGCAGCCAAACAAAGAGCTCTCAACAGACCCAGAAACCTCCATTTCTATTAAACAAACACAGCTGGAAAAGCATACCTGATCTTTATCAATGCTGCAAAGGGCTTTGCACTCCCAACAGACCAGCACGGCTGAATGTGCACAGAAAAAAACAATACTTGATATCATACCTGATATTAGTGTTTTGGGACATTCATTCCACTGTGGTGGGGTGATAACGAAAACCCCTTCAATCATGGGAGTGACACTCAATCTGAAGTAAACCCACTCCCAAGTCAAGCATAGGTTGGGCACTTTTCCATAATAAAATGGACAGAGTGTTGTCTGTTAGGGGCTTGTGTGGGTCAAGGCTGCCAGGTAAGAGGGAGACGATGGGCGGGGCCAAAGCCTCAGCACAGTGGTGACTCTGTTCTTACAGCCGCTGGAATGCAATATGGGATGACGGGGAACTTTCACTTCACCGCATACCTTATCAAATCATCTCAGAGGCAGGGGAAGCACCAGCCAACAGAACAAACCAAGGGGGGAATTCTTAGGATCATACAAGAGCATTTGATAGGCTTCAATGGGATATTTTGCAGATATTGTAACCATATGCAATATTCTAATTCTGCAAAGATTCTTGGGTAAGGTAGCTCACAGCTGCTACAGTTTAGCATTGGCTTTACTGGGAACTCCAGAGTTACATTACCTTAAATAATCAGACACTAATCAAGAGAAAAGCCAACACGTAAGTCAATATGTTGTTTCCTGGTTCTCCAAACATTAACCAATAAGGAGTCACTGCATCTGTGGTCAACCAATAAGGAGTCAAATCCACCCACATAATTTTTTCCCCTTAGGTATTGTGCAATCCTTTTTGTTTTCCCTTTCTTCTGAAAAGGTGCCTTCCACGAGGTCTAGGTGTTCGGAGCTGTGACGCCTGCAGACTGAGAGGACACAGCTCAACACGATTAGAAAGGGACCGCTACTCCATTCTTATCACATATCAAAGAAATGGATAGGCTTGAAAACACCTTTGTGGTCCATATGCTTTTTGCTTATTCAATAAGAAAAAAAACTACAATTGTTAAGCCAGCGTGGCTAATAAAACAAGTTACCTTTGATCAGTCATGCCCGGAGGTGTGTGTGTGCGTGAGTGTGTGCGTGAGTGTGTGTGTGTGTGTGTGTGTGTGTGTGTGTGTGTGTGTGTGTGTGTGTGTGAGAGAGTGTGTGTGTCTGTTTGCAATTTGTATGTGTGTGTGTGTGTGTTGGGTTTTAGACTACAGGGAAGAGAGTTACATGGGCCAAGCTACGGGAGAGACAAGGATAACTTTAAAGGAGTATCTTATCTTATCTTATCTTTTAGGCTTAGTGAATGTATTGAACCTGACGATGTGTAGATGCAAACTGGAGTTGTAAATCTAAAGGATCTCAATGACCTTCTGCCAAACGCAACAGCCATTAGAGCTATCTTGATTGCACTTAAAGCACACAGGCATGTAGACCAAAGGTGCTTTTCATGTTTGGATTTGTCTTCCCTTTATTAGGCTAAGTAACACGTGCACACACACACACTTTTAACAATTGTGTGCAAACAAGTTCAAAGACAAAAACACAGGTGTGTCCAGAATCAGCTCCTATACAACCCTGCGTGTGGGTCCAGACCCAAAGCTAAGTGACTGCTTTCAATTCCTACTTAAAATGCATTCCTCAATCCAGGGTCTTCCGGTTTTCCTAAGCGGTTTTCCTAGAGTGACTTCTGTCACTTTCAGCCGCCTGTAGTCTCTTACTCCCCTCCCGTCCTCCCTGTTCCCTCTTTGCTCTCTCCTTCTGATTCATCCCCACTTGAGGGGTAAAAAGAAGAACTTGTTGTTTCAAAAAGAGTATGGAACTGTCTGGGAACAAGCAGTGGTCCTCTGATTGATGCATCTAGTGAGTGTGTTTTGAGAAGAAAGACTAGCATGCTGCTGTCACTTCTACAGCTTTAGAATCTAAACTAATCTCCTTCCGTAGTTTAACCTGTCATGTTTCTTAACGTTCAGAACTCTCTCCTAGTGACGGCACAGTAAGCTACAGTGTCATTAGCATGTCAGAGATGCATGGAAGACCAGCTTGTTTAACTACGATATAGTTCAGTGGTAGAACATCTGTCCTGCTGATCAAGGGGTCATGGTGGATGATAGTGTTTTCTAAATGAAGACAGACACCTTTTTCTGGAGCTCCTTCACAGTTCTGACACTGGTGCTTTACTGTCTGGGAGTGTTTAGAGTTTTTTTCATTTTATTTTTTCATCTCCATCCTGTCCAGGGCTGTGGGTGAACGCTGTGCTCTTTGAGAGGAGTGGAAAATCTCTTCACGTAGAATGTGACAGGGATTGCAGCCAACAGACTTATGAAAGGCAGTAAGAACAAAACATTGTTTTTGGCTGGTACCTTACGCGCCAGCTCTATCTTTCATAATCAACAGAAACTGGCCACGTCTTCTGCAGCCAAATACCACCTATCCTCATCAAAGAATGAATGAAACAACATGTACCCAGAGAGCTGGAGAGTAACAGACCAGTCATCTCATTCAACAGCAACACTCACCTCCTTCTTCTGTGGGTACACCAAAAGGCTGATTATACCGCCACTTAAAATGACCATTCCCACTATTTCCAAATTACACCCAACATACCACTGATGAGTTTACCCACAGGAAACCAAGTCAAATCCAGACAGTGTATTGAGTGCTTACACGCACACAGACCCAGTGTCAGTGGGACTGAAGCAGAGAAACTGAACCATGATTTTACACAACTATTAACCTCACATCATTCTACGAGTCGCCCTAAACCTCCCTGTATTTCTTTAATTGAGCAGTCAAGGCTTGTGATCATCAGATAACAAGCAGAAACAACTCCAGGGGGGAACGTAGGGTTATTGTGGTTGTTGGCAAGGCAACCCACGTATCTTGAGGAGACCAACACTTGCACATGCACCAACCCAACAGGGCCACATCTCACCTTGCTCTGAGTCATGTGACTCCTGTCTGCCACACTATCGTTAGTCAAGGACGTCCAACTAAAGGACGATAGAAAAAAAAACTTCCATCCACCTCCGTCAACCTCCTCCACCCTTCTGGATGAATCAGGCTGGGTTGTGAACACAGGTCACACAGACTACATTCCTCCAGTCCTCAACTGCCACCCCTGAGACAGAGACCACAAAGCAGACCCTGTTTCCCTCCTCCTGCAGGCCTGCTAACCCTGACCCCCTGTGACCAACACCCCCCCCCCTCCCCCTCTCAGGAGTCAGACTGGATTGAAGACCACCATGTTGTGGGTCGGCAGGCAGATGTCTAGTTGACATCTAGAAGTGCCTGTCAGGAAGCTCTTCTGTGCGTCTGATCTTCGAAGCAGTCCAGTTTGTATTTCTAGTATTACCTAGTATTTACTTTTTCCTAATCATTTCCAAGCATAGCGCCTCACATCGTCTGAGCGCATCATCAAAACATTTGAATATTGCCTGAGCAATAGCGACATCGATAATAATCGATCAAAAAAAGGTGGCTCCGATCAATACCCATGAGGAAGTTCCGATGTAAAAGGTAGCCTACAGTTTCTGCAACAGGTGGGATTAACAACAGGCTGTTAGTGACCCTCACATTCATATGAAAATATGAATGTATGTTGCCTACTACCGACAGCCTACAAGCCACAGCCCATATGTATGCAATTTAGTCAATGTGGTGCTGTGTAGGCTATAATATGTTTAATTCATCAGGAGCAATCGTAAAGCACAATGTTGGTTACTGGTACAAGTTAATAAATCATGGCGTTCGCTCAACATTACCCAGTTCTCAAGTTCAAAGCCTATCGTTCTACGCCCACTTTCCTCCGGTGATAACGTTTGCAAGTGCGTGACAACTGTCTTTACCTTATTCAGAAGTCTTCCACCCTCTTTCTTTTTCTCCTCATTTTGGTCGAGAGGCATTTGTTGTAGGTCGTCTTCACAACAGATGAAACTCACGGTGCATCCCATCCAGGCAAATTCAGATCACAGTCGCGTAGACCCATTCAAAACCTTGATAAATCAGAGTATATTTTCCAATATACATGGAAGCAGCGTCGCATCATCCACAAACGCACGTACGAAACTAAAACCGCTCGCTCTACCTGAGCAAAAACGTTTTGCAAAGTCAGACTAGGACATAACTGGAAAAAAGGATGTTTAAGTATTTGAAACGTACTTCCTAAATGTCCGGTTGGACCATTCCACCACAAAACTTAGCTCGTTTCTCTCTAAACCTTCTTGTAGGATCCCACCTTGAACTAACTTCTTTCCCGCTGCGCAGAATAGGCTGGGTTTTGGAATGACTCTGGTGTGTGGTGTGGGTGCTCTGGCTTTGAAGTTCTGAAAACATATATATTACAAAGTAATTAAAATTACTACAATTACTGAAATTATTAACACATCTTCCATAATAGCTTAAGTCAGTATTTTGCAGCACGTTTCATGAGTAGCCTACAGATTCTTTGAATAACAAGAAATAAAAGCGCAATTTCCTTATTTTTTGGGGTTGAAAATAAAGCAGCCTTCCTTTTAGCTAACTACTACTACTACCCAACCATTTAGGACCTATGTTACTCCTGATAAGACTTTTACTTTATCACAAAAGAAAATTCACTCCCTGGTGCTTACATGGCACATAATTTATTATCTGACGAAAATAATTCACTTAATCTCTCTGAACTATAAGGAGTGTTCCCGCTTTGTTGGTGTTTGATTGGTTGCATAGGGTGATAAGAGAATGAAGAAGAATAACGACTTCCTTGCTTTTAAATCTTTATGTAGTCTATATTCCTGCTTCACTGTGTTTGACCTTGCGGGAGTGTCCCTCCTCTGACCCTACCGCTTCTGTGCACTATTCATCACAATTAGAAAGGCTAGTCCTCTTTGACTGTTACGCCTTCAAAGGGTCAATGAATTAAATATGAACGATACTTCTAACTGGAAAAGTGTCAACAAACTATGAACTAAAAAACAGGTGAAAATACTACGCTAGAGCTTGTACCGTAAAGGCATTATTGAGCTATGCTTACTTGTAGGCCAACTGTTAAAAGTTGTGTTTCTCTGTGTCTCTGTAAAATATGTTTGGACTTCAGACGTTCTGGTATGGAATGGGTGATGGTGTGAAGGAGGTGATGTCAGCATGTGCAGGTCCAGTCCCCCAGGGGGGAAGTGATGTCAGCATGTGCAGGTCCAGTCCCCCAGGGAGGAAGTGATGTCAGCGTGCAGGTCCAGTCCTCCAGGGTTGGGGGATCATGATGCCTTTGGCACCGAGCCCACAAAGGACCCCGAGACACGTGTGCAATGGGCCATAGACGCACTCTGTGTGAAGCGTTTGCACAGCCAGATGGGGCAGAGAGAGGGTGTTGTTTTAGTTAGACCCACTACCCTGCTTCACAGCCTCTCCTTTCCCCACATCACTCCTCTCTTCCTCTGCTCAGAATGATAGAATTGCTTGTGTTTACCTGCCCTGGTCTAGTCTGTCTCTCCAACAAAGTCCTATCAAATTCCACAAGGGCTCTGTGCAGTACAAAATGTCAGATGAATGTGTAGGTGGTTTTGGTTTATTTCTCAGAAAGAAGGAGGGGTTTGAAAGAGACAGACGTAGTTTATTCAGACTAAAAGTCATGAATCGGCTGGGGAAAACAAATGAACGGAGTTCAGATAATCTTCTCTTTTTTGAATTCCGTTATGATCTGGAAAACACAAATTTAGGTCAGATTTTCCCATCCAGTCTAGGATCACACTCCTAGGACCACAGAGGCAGAAAGTAAAACTCTCTCGTTAATGCATCCATATGACAGAACCGGCTGTGTTCAACGTTACTATGTCTACTGCACACTGTTTCTCTTTCACAGTCAAGGAACCGACTCCCAGATTCCCAGCCATAAGCACCTCCAGCTCCCTACAACAATAATATTTCTATATACTTACTATGCCAACCAAAGTTGGTGACTCCTGTAGAATGGTTGTTTTCATATTATTATAGCCTGCATGTTATCGCTAAACAAATATTATATGAGAAGGAAGTGTTTTGTTTTGATCTCTCTGAGTTGGAAAGACCCATTATGGATCCAACCATTTCAACTGAAAAGGTGTATAGTATTCTTTCTGTGATATTATAACAGTTTCAGGAACATCTCATGATGGACATAAGGATATCGGACAAGAAGAGTACTGTTTAGGCCTACAAAGAATAACCGATATAATCCTGGACTACACACACGTTCCTTTCACAGGAAAACATGAGGCCACACCGACAGCAGGGAAGGAAAATACTTCCTTGGATCCCGATTCTGTCCTCTGTGAGTCATCAGGGTCCAGTGCTGGGGGGTGCAGGGGGAGGGGTCTGGGGGAGGGGCCTGGAGAGCATGGCCACGCCCCAAGCCCTACTGTGAGGTGTGTAGTGGGAGGGGCATACACCATGCTGATGAACAATGTATCATTTTATTTTCTTTATGTTATCAAAAGGCTGATTGCAAGGACTCTGAGGGTTTAGGTTGGTTGCAGGAAACTACGTCACACAACCCAAAGCACACATTCTGACAGCCACCCAGAGCAACATTTAATAATCACTCCAGAGAACACACCTATTTCAAACAGAAAGGATATAATTTTACTTTGATCGATGAGCACAGACAGCAGTTAGACTTCAGGTTCAAACAGCCCTAGGGTCAAAGTAGTTTGGCGGACTAGATTTGTGTCCTCTAGGGTCATCTGGGATCAGCGAGTCTCAATGCACTAAGCTGCAGCAGAGCTGAGGGCAAAGGTCAAGCTCATGTGACAAGGAGACATTCAAAGGCACGGGAGGGTGATTTTCAGAAAAGTGACATTTAGGCACACGGTTTACAGCTTCTGAGGTTTCCTACCTCAGTTTGAGGAACACTGGTGAAATAGTTTACAACATTTTTTAGGTTTTGAAAGGTTTCTTCAGCTCCCCCTTCATCTCTGATCAAATGCTGAAAAAACTTTTTGAAGAGCTGTTTTGCATCCATACAGCTGCTCATATACTGCATGTCCCTTAACTGTATTATATATATTATATGCAGCAAAATATATTTAGATTCAGCATATAATATGTATACTAAAAACAATGAACTATACGATCTGTTTACCTACATAGCACTTGGTTAAGTTGTAGCAAGCTCAAGTAAAAGAAGGTGAGTAAGGTTAAGAGTGCTTTCTCTCTGGGTCTCTGGGTCCAGATCCCGTTCCCTCCTTAGTGACTGCTCAGCTTTGCAGAGCACCTGCCTGCTGCAGCATACCAGGCTGAGGCACCGAGTAATGAGCTTCAGACCGGACCAGGAAGAGAGACATCTGCCCTCGCTGAAGCCGAGCCAACAGCCTCACAATCAGGGTTTAAGGGCGAGGTGGCGAGTGACAGTGATTCCATCCACAGCACTCATATGCTGGCATCACGCCATCGTCCCTACCATGCCAGTGTAAGGTATTCCTGTACTGTTATACCCAGGCAATGTGTTTGCAACACCAGATTTACTGTGGCTCGGGAACCATGTTAGAGACTTGAACACAGGCCTAGTAAATAGTTCCACTTTGTTTTCCGAAGCACTCTCAATTATTTTCTAGGGACCATACGTTCCTTTTCTTACATGTCACAAGTGACCCAAAGGCCTGTCTCTCGTGGTACAGGCAGCTTTCCACTCGTAGATGCAGCCAACTCAACGATGATCTGGCATGAGGACCCTGCTATCCGTGGCCTTCTTCAGAGACCTGTCAGGCTGTTCTGGATGGTTCCACTGTGTCTGGCAGGCTGGCTCAGTGTGGGGTGGATAGTTAGGGCTGCACCCCATCTGGTGGTGGAACTAAGAACAAGGATTTGATTTGACCCTCTTCTTAACAACATGGAACATTCTGGTGATAATGTAGAAGAGGGTGTCTCTTTTCTACCTTGACTCTATTCTTCACCAATTCATGTTTGAACCTACACATTAGGCATGCAAGTCTAAATTGAAAGCACTAAATGACAAGCTTTCCTAAACTGATGTAGTATTGCAGCTCATATAGATTAGGACTTCTCCTAGTTGTAGGTTATTGTTATAGGTTCAGACAGGATTCTAGGGAGTGTCAAAATGAGCTCTTTTCTTTTGTGGAAAAACATTGTTACTGTTGCAGAAATATACATAGTGTATTACATTAATACATTTAGTCATTTACATTTAGTCATTTAGCAGACGCTCTTATCCAGAGCGAATACACATTCTAAATTGCTCACTAAACGTTAAAGGGCTCAATAATTCTATCTTTTCTTTAAGTTCAAATTTACAACTTGTATAAGATTTACTCTTATGGTCAGATGGTTAAAGTAAGGAACATGTTCTGGCTTAATGTGTCTGATATTTAATGGGACAGTAAGGAACAAAGTGCTGTTAAAACTAAAAAAATAGGAAGAAATAGGAATTGTAAAAAATAATCTGCAAACTCAACTTCTCTTTTAGAGTGTATTTTTGCATTGGAATTATTAATTTAGTTGTTACATGCAAATGCACCACAAATTTAGTCTGAAACAGTTTTGACAGATTCTTTTGTAAAAAGATCATTATCACACTTCCTTTCTTGGAAACACACATTTTCTAGAGAAAAAGCTTGTTTTCAACACATGCTTGCAGTTTGGCCTTGATAAATATGTAAGCTTTCTTTTTTCTTAATTACTACAAACATTAACAGGTTTTCTTGGGTAATAAACACAATATATGTTTTAGCATTAAGGCTTGTCTACTGACTAAACTACTGTTTTGATTGAACATATCGCCTGTCAACCACACAACTCTCATAACACCAGCTGCAGAATGTTACAAATTGGAGTTCCGTTTTATATTGTGGGTTAAAAAGTTACACAATATTTCAATATGACTATCACAACAAAATAAGCTTTCTTGTGCACAAAACACACAAACTAAACAATGCTCAATAGACATAAAAGCAAGTACTCAACATAAAAAAACGACATATCATGTTTAACTACATGTTCTCCCCTTGTGATCAAAGAAAATCTATCTAAAACACTTTCTCACACCCAAACACACAGATTGATGGAAGCAGCCCTCATGGGAGATAATCTAGACAGTAACAAAAGTGTTCCTGGATCTAAAGCTTCCAGAGCTGTTGGCAGAACCTCTTCTGTAAGCAATCATTGCCTTCTGGCTAAGCATGCCATGCTTATACAGAGCAACCAGCAACTGGTTACGGAACTTTTGCCCCACAAAAGCGTACAGGAATGGGTTCAAAGCACAGTGCGTGAAGGCCATCACTTGAGTCACATTTAAGGAAAATTCCACCCTGTTCCATAGATTGCAGGTCTCCCCACCAATAGATTGCCCTCTCATGAGTGTGTCCAACAAAACACTGACATTATAGGGAAGCCAGCAGAGTACAAAAGCAAAAACCACTGCCATGATGACGCGCATGGCCTTGTGTTTCTGTCCGTTTCGGGCTCGGAACAGAGTCCCGGCAGTGCCCCCATAGCAGACCACCATCACCCCGAGGGGTACGAAGAACCCCAGGGTGTGGCGCAGGACGCGGACACAAACCCGCCAGCGGTCGCTGCTCTCAACGGTCAGGTTTTCGTAGCAGAGCATCTGGTCTCCTTGATCTTCCAGCATCATGGCCTCCCTCTGAAGTACCACAGGCAACGACAGCAGAGCAGACGCCATCCAGACCAGGCCACACACCAGCCCCACCATGTGGCGCCGTTGAGGCAGAGCCCGGGTGGCCTTCACAATGGCAAGGTAGCGATCAACGCTGATGCAGGCCAGTATGAAGACGCCTCCGTACGAGGACGTCTCCTGCAGACCTGATAGGAGCTTGCAGAGGAAAGTGCCAAAGATCCATTGGGAGTACACGTACACCGCCCAAAAGGGAAGAGTGAGAGCAAAGAG
This sequence comes from Mallotus villosus, assembly GCA_903064625.1. Classification (NCBI taxonomy): domain Eukaryota; kingdom Metazoa; phylum Chordata; class Actinopteri; order Osmeriformes; family Salangidae; genus Mallotus; species Mallotus villosus. The sequence continues at coordinate 8,380 of CAEFZP010002403.1, read as the reverse complement.
GAGGTCGGCCACGGCCAGGTGCATCAGGTAGATGTCTGTGGAGGTCCTGCTCTTCTCCATGCAAAATATCACAAAGATGACCACACTGTTTCCTATCACACTCAGCACTGACACAGTGATGTAGGTGATCATGAGGCCCACACTGCTTAAACCCTGTATGGCCAGACTACAAGGGGCTGAGGAGACCTTTTCATCCAGAGGTAAGTCTGTGTAGTTGGTGTCATCGAAGAGGTAATGGTCAAATTCTGTTTCTATCATGACTGTGGTCTGTGTTTAATGAAAAATGACGTTTTTAGTTTTTGTTGTGAAAAACAAATAAACAAATGTTTTGAACAAAAGTGGAAAACAACAAAAGTACTACAGTTTCATCCTAGCCCAACACATGTGGGTGAACATTATATTTCAAGTAATTATATTTCAAATATATCTATTATAATACATTCAGTTATATACAGTCACCATCAAACGTAATTGTCCAATTATTATTAATTTTTTTCATTTGCTTCTGTACTCCAGCACAAGTGGATACATATCAAATAGATGAACAGATAACAGACCAGAAGAACCAAGTAATAAATATGTTCACTTTATTCAACTTTGTGGTAATCTATCAACTGACTTTGGAGCTAGCAGTACATTACTTAAAATATACTGTACATATGGCAACAGACTTTAACTTCTTACCAGGCTATGTTCATCCTCGAGAGTGGCAGTGGACAAAAAACTCAAGAAAATGATGAGGAGAAGAGTTGGTCTCATAATTATTTCAGTTTTTCTGTCTTTACAGTCCCGAACAGTGTTTCAAAGTATTTTGTAATAAGGACTGCTCTCTAAAGAAACGATGTAGGAAGTAAACAGCTTCACGGATATTATCAGCTTCAGAGAACCAAACCACACTGTGAGAGAGAGAGGAACTGTGACAATCAGGTCCCCCTGTCTCAGATCAGCATCACCAGAGTACTAAGAGGGCACTCCCTCTTCACTCCCTCTTCACTCCCTCTTCACTCCCTCTTCACTCCCTCTTCACTCCCTTTCACTCCCTCTCACTCACTCTTCACTCCCTCTTCACTCCCTCTTCACTCCCTCTTCACTCCCTCTTCACTCCCTCTTCACAGCCTCTTCACTCACTCTTCACTCCCTATTCACTCCCTCTTCACTCCCTCTTCACTCCCTCTTCACTCCCTCTTCACTCCCTCTTCACACCTGCAAACAATCATATCAACCAGTCCACTCCCTTCTGCTCTGTATTTAAGCCAGTCCCTCCCTTCTCTCTGTGCTGAGTCTTGTTAACATTCAAGTAACATTTCTATGCAATATCCGGATAGACCTTGTGATCAACTGACCTTGTTTTGCCCCCGATCTCGTATCTGCTCCACCTGAACTATTCCAGACGTCGTGATCCAGACCCCTGCCTGTCCTGTGGAACCTGACCCAGCCTTGCCTGCATTGCCCAGTCCACCCCTGTTTGACCTACACCCGTGACCGACTACTGCTTTGGATCTCCTCTCTGGCTCTGATATCCGTGTATGACCCCTGCTTGTCCAACTACCCCGTAATAAACCCACACTTGGATCCACTACCTGTTGTCTTGGGAGTCTGTCCGTTACAGCAACAAAGAACAGAGAAAAAAGAGAGACGATGTAAGAAAGACAACACCTCACAGCAGGTAGTACAGGTACAATGTTTTTAGGATGGGAAACCTATAAACCCTACCATGAAAAAATAATCTACAACATTGACATGAGACAAATATTTGCTAGAAACCAATAACCACAGGCCAAGTTTCTCATTAAAACATCACCAAAATACCAGGAGTGGGGTTCGAACCCACGAGGATTTACATCCATTGGAACTTAAGTCCAACGCCTTAACCGCTCGGCCATCCTGGTGATCTACTGAAAGAAATTCAACTTAAATCACACGTCAAACCATCAACCGAAGGCTAAATCGATACAAAGTAAATACCAGGAGTGGGGTTCGAACCCACGAGGATTTACATCCATTGGAACTTGAGTCCAACGCCTTAACCGCTCGGCCATCCTGGTCACGGAAAGCTTTTCATTCCAACCGACATGTACGTCAAACCAATAACCACAGGCCGAGTTTCTCGTTAAAACATCACCAAAATACAAGGGGTGGGGTTCGAACCAACAAGGACATACACCTGTAAAATCAACAACCTGAGGCCAAGTGTGTCCATCATACACCGACAACATACAAGGAGTGGGGCTCGAACCCACGAGGATTTACATCCATTGGAACTTGAGTCCAACGCCTTAACCGCTCGGCCATCCTGGTGATTGACTGTTTTCAATTCGACCAGAAAGGGATGTAAAACCAATAACCACAGGCCAAATTTCTCATTAAAACATCACCAACATACCAGGAGTGGGGTTCGAACCCACGAGGATTTACATCCATTGGAACTTGAGTCCAACGCCTTAACCGCTCGGCCATCCTGGTCACGGAAAGCTTTTCATTCCACCCGACATGGATGTCAAACCAATAACCACAGGCCGAGTTTCTCGTTAAAACATCACCAAAATACAAGGGGTGGGGTTCGAACCAACAAGGACATACAACTGTAAAAACAACAACCTGAGGCCAAGTGTGTCCATCATACACCGACAACATACCAGGAGTGGGGTTCGAACCCACGAGGATTTACATCCATTGGAACTTGAGTCCAACGCCTTAACCGCTCGGCCATCCTGGTCACGGAAAGCTTTTCATTCCAACCGACATGGACGTCAAACCAATAACCACAGGCCGAGTTTCTCGTTAAAACATCACCAAAATACAAGGGGTGGGGTTCGAACCAACAAGGACATACACCTGTAAAATCAACAACCTGAGGCCAAGTGTGTCCATCATACACCGACAACATACCAGGAGTGGGGTTCGAACCCACGAGGATTTACATCCATTGGAACTTGAGTCCAACGCCTTAACCGCTCGGCCATCCTGGTGATTGACTGTTTTCAGTTCGACCCGAAAGGGATGTAAAACCAATAACCACAGGCCAAGTTTCTCATTAAAACATCACCAAAATACCAGGAGTGGGGTTCAAACCCACGAGGATTTACATCCATTGGAACTTAAGTCCAACGCCTTAACCGCTCGGCCATCCTGGTGATCTACTGAAAGAAATTTTACTTAAATCACACGTCAAACCATCAACCGAAGGCTAAATCGATCCAAAATAAATACCAGGAGTGGGGTTCGAACCCACGAGGATTTACATCCATTGGAACTTGAGTCCAACGCCTTAACCGCTCGGCCATCCTGGTGATTGACTGTTTACAATTCGACCCGAAAGGGATGTAAAACCAATAACCACAGGCCAAGTTTCTCATTAAAACATCACCAAAATACCAGGAGTGGGGTTCGAACCCACGAGGATTTACATCCATTGGAACTTAGGTCCAACGCCTTAACCGCTCGGCCATCCTGGTGATCTACTGAAAGAAATTCAACTTAAATCACACGTCAAACCATCAACCGAAGGCTAAATCGATCCAAAGTAAATACCAGGAGTGGGGTTCGAACCCACGAGGATTTACATCCATTGGAACTTGAGTCCAACGCCTTAACCGCTCGGCCATCCTGGTCACGGAAAGCTTTTCATTCCAACCGACATGTACGTCAAACCAATAACCACAGGCCGAGTTTCTCGTTAAAACATCACCAAAATACAAGGGGTGGGGTTCGAACCAACAAGGACATACACCTGTAAAATCAACAACCTGAGGCCAAGTGTGTCCATCATACACCGACAACATACAAGGAGTGGGGCTCGAACCCACGAGGATTTACATCCATTGGAACTTGAGTCCAACGCCTTAACCGCTCGGCCATCCTGGTGATTGACTGTTTTCAATTCGACCAGAAAGGGATGTAAAACCAATAACCACAGGCCAAATTTCTCATTAAAACATCACCAACATACCAGGAGTGGGGTTCGAACCCACGAGGATTTACATCCATTGGAACTTGAGTCCAACGCCTTAACCGCTCGGCCATCCTGGTCACGGAAAGCTTTTCATTCCACCCGACATGGATGTCAAACCAATAACCACAGGCCGAGTTTCTCGTTAAAACATCACCAAAATACAAGGGGTGGGGTTCGAACCAACAAGGACATACAACTGTAAAAACAACAACCTGAGGCCAAGTGTGTCCATCATACACCGACAACATACCAGGAGTGGGGTTCGAACCCACGAGGATTTACATCCATTGGAACTTGAGTCCAACGCCTTAACCGCTCGGCCATCCTGGTCACGGAAAGCTTTTCATTCCAACCGACATGGACGTCAAACCAATAACCACAGGCCGAGTTTCTCGTTAAAACATCACCAAAATACAAGGGGTGGGGTTCGAACCAACAAGGACATACACCTGTAAAATCAACAACCTGAGGCCAAGTGTGTCCATCATACACCGACAACATACCAGGAGTGGGGTTCGAACCCACGAGGATTTACATCCATTGGAACTTGAGTCCAACGCCTTAACCGCTCGGCCATCCTGGTGATTGACTGTTTTCAGTTCGACCCGAAAGGGATGTAAAACCAATAACCACAGGCCAAGTTTCTCATTAAAACATCACCAAAATACCAGGAGTGGGGTTCAAACCCACGAGGATTTACATCCATTGGAACTTAAGTCCAACGCCTTAACCGCTCGGCCATCCTGGTGATCTACTGAAAGAAATTTTACTTAAATCACACGTCAAACCATCAACCGAAGGCTAAATCGATCCAAAATAAATACCAGGAGTGGGGTTCGAACCCACGAGGATTTACATCCATTGGAACTTGAGTCCAACGCCTTAACCGCTCGGCCATCCTGGTGATTGACTGTTTACAATTCGACCCGAAAGGGATGTAAAACCAATAACCACAGGCCAAGTTTCTCATTAAAACATCACCAAAATAGCAGGAGTGGGGTTCGAACCCACGAGGGTTTACATCCATTGGAACTTAGGTCCAACGCCTTAACCGCTCGGCCATCCTGGTGATCTACTGAAAGAAATTCAACTTAAATCACACGTCAAACCATCAACCGAAGGCTAAATCGATCCAAAGTAAATACCAGGAGTGGGGTTCGAACCCACAAGGATTTACATCCATTGGAACTTGAGTCCAACGCCTTAACCGCTCGGCCATCCTGGTCACGGAAAGCTTTTCATTCCACCCGACATGGATGTCAAACCAATAACCACAGGCCGAGTTTCTCGTTAAAACATCACCAAAATACAAGGGGTGGGGTTCGAACCAACAAGGACATACACCTGTAAAAACAACAACCTGAGGCCAAGTGTGTCCATCATACACCGACAACATACCAGGAGTGGGGTTCGAACCCACGAGGATTTACATCCATTCGAACTTGAGTCCAACGCCTTAACCGCTCGGCCATCCTGGTGATTGACTGTTTCAATTCGACCCGAAAGGGATCTAAAACCAATAACCATAGGCCAAGTTTCTCATTAAAACATCACCAAAATACCAGGAGTGGGGTTCGAACCCACGAGGATTTACATCCATTGGAACTTAAGTCCAACGCCTTAACCGCTCGGCCATCCTGGTGATCTACTGAAAGAAATTCAACTTAAATCACACGTCAAACCATCAACCGAAGGCTAAATCGATCCAAAGTAAATACCAGGAGTGGGTTTCGAACCCACGAGGATTTACATCTATTGGAACTTGAGTCCAACGCCTTAACCGCTTGGCCATCCTGGTCACGGAAAGCTTTTCATTCCACCCGACATGGATGTCAAACCAATAACCACAGGCCGAGTTTCTCGTTAAAACATCACCAAAATACAAGGGGTGGGGTTCGAACCAACAAGGACATACACCTGTAAAAACAACAACCTGAGGCCAAGTGTGTCCATCATACACCGACAACATACCAGGAGTGGGGTTCGAACCCACGAGGATTTACATCCATTGGAACTTGAGTCCAACGCCTTAACCGCTCGGCCATCCTGGTGATTGACTGTTTTCAATTCGACCCGAAAGGGATGTAAAACCAATAACCACAGGCCAAGTTTCTCATTAAAACATCACCAAAATACCAGGAGTGGGGTTCGAACCCACGAGGATTTACATCCATTGGAACTTAAGTCCAACGCCTTAACCGCTCGGCCATCCTGGTGATCTACTGAAAGAAATTCAACTTAAATCACACGTCAAACCATCAACCGAAGGCTAAATCGATCCAAAGTAAATACCAGGAGTGGGGTTCGAACCCACGAGGATTTACATCCATTGGAACTTGAGTCCAACGCCTTAACCGCTCGGCCATCCTGGTCACGGAAAGCTTTTCATTCCACCCGACATGGATGTCAAACCAATAACCACAGGCCGAGTTTATCGTTAAAACATCACCAAAATACAAGGGGTGGGGTTCGAACCAACAAGGACATACACCTGTAAAAACAACAACCTGAGGCCAAGTGTGTCCATCATACACCGACAACATACCAGGAGTGGGGTTCGAACCCACGAGGATTTACATCCATTGGAACTTGAGTCCAACGCCTTAACCGCTCGGCCATCCTGGTCACGGAAAGCTTTTCATTCCACCCGACATGGATGTCAAACCAATAACCACAGGCCGAGTTTCTCGTTAAAACATCACCAAAATACAAGGGGTGGGGTTCGAACCAACAAGGACATACACCTGTAAAAACAACAACCTGAGGCCAAGTGTGTCCATCATACACCGACAACATACCAGGAGTGGGGTTCGAACCCACGAGGATTTACATCCATTGGAACTTGAGTCCAACGCCTTAACCGCTCGGCCATCCTGGTGATTGACTGTTTTCAATTCGACCCGAAAGGGATGTAAAACCAATAACCACAGGCCAAGTTTCTCATTAAAACATCACCAAAATACCAGGAGTGGGGTTCGAACCCACGAGGATTTACATCCATTGGAACTTAAGTCCAACGCCTTAACCGCTCGGCCATCCTGGTGATCTACTGAAAGAAATTCAACTTAAATCACACGTCAAACCATCAACCGAAGGCTAAATCGATCCAAAGTAAATACCAGGAGTGGGGTTCGAACCCACGAGGATTTACATCCATTGGAACTTGAGTCCAACGCCTTAACCGCTCGGCCATCCTGGACACGGAAAGCTTTTCATTCCACCCGACATGGATGTCAAACCAATAACCACAGGCCGAGTTTCTCGTTAAAAACATCACCAAAATACAAGGGGTGGGGTTCGAACCAACAAGGACATACACCTGTAAAAACAACAACCTGAGGCCAAGTGTGTCCATCATACACCGACAACATACCAGGAGTGGGGTTCGAACCCACGAGGATTTACATCCATTCGAAACTTGAGTCCAACGCCTTAAACCGCTCGGCCATCCTGGTCACGGAAAGCTTTTAATTCCACCCGACATGGATGTCAAACCAATAACCACAGGCCAATTTTCTCATTAAAACATCACCAAAACACCAGGAGTGGGGTTCGAACCCACGAGGATTTACATCCATTGGAACTTAAGTCCAACGCCTTAACCGCTCGGCCATCCTGGTGATCTACTGAAAGAAATTCAACTTAAATCACACGTCAAACCATCAACCGAAGGCTAAATCGATCCAAAGTAAATACCAGGAGTGGGGTTCGAACCCACAGGATTTACATCCATGGAACTTGAGTCCAAACGCCTTAACCGCTCGGCCATCCTGGTCACGGAAAGCTTTCATTCCACCCGACATGGATGTCAAACCAATAACCACAGGGCCGAGGTTCTCGTTAAAAACATCACCCAAAATACAAGGGGTGGGGTTCGAACCAACAAGGACATACACCTGTAAAAACAACAACCTGAGGCCAAGTGTGTGCATCATACACCGACACATACCAGGAGTGGGGTTCGAACACCACGAGGATTTACATCCATTGGAACTTGAGTCCAACGCCTTAACCGCTCGGCCATCTGGTCACGGAAAGCTTTTCATTCCACCCGACATGGATGTCAAACCAATAACCACAGGCCGAGTTTCTCGTTAAAACATCACCAAAATACAAGGGGTGGGGTTCGAACCAACAAGGACATACACCTGTAAAAACAAACAACCTGAGGCCAAGTGTGTCCATCATACACCGACAACATACCAGGAGTGGGGTTCGAACCCACGAGGATTTACATCATTGGAACTTGAGTCCAACGCCTTAACCGCTCGGCCATCCTGGTGATGACTGTTTTCAATTCGACCCGAAAGGGATGTAAAACCAATAACCCACAGGCCAGTTTCTCATTAAAACATCACCAAAATACCAGGAGTGGGGTTCGAACCCACGAGGATTTACATCCATTGGAACTTAAGTCCAACGCCTTAA
>CAEFZP010002402.1:0-14309 GCA_903064625.1 Mallotus villosus | reverse complement strand
GTGTTAGGAGCTTGGTGCAGCCGTCAGATTCCCGCCAACGAAAGTGTCAGAACATAAAAGCCTCGAGGAGCGACGTCTGTAGAAGAGGGATGATGTTGACTCGATTGGTACGCCTGTTCAATTAATCAAAACACAGACTACTCAAATATCTACCAGAGGTTTCTAGTATTATCATGAATCAAAAGCAATGCTTTCGGACGGGGGATGAGAAAGTATAATTTACTACGAAGAGAGAATACCAATTGCTCACCTAAATATTACTGTTTGACTGAATGATGTAAGGCTCGTATGTTGACCTGAAAAGTCCACAAATTTTCTTCCTCTGTAAAACCTTCACAACCAAGGTTGGTATGATTGCTTTCGACAAAGGTTATTCTCTGTTGTAATTAATTGACATCCCCAATGTCGTACCACATCGATTTCAAAAATGCATACCACACAAAATATGCCCTTTGTAAATAAACTGTAAACCAGCTCCCCCTCCCCACGTCACACCGGCCCACCCTGGCCTTCAGCCGGCTTCAGCATTTGTGTTTTTATTGATGAGCTGTCTACTCTAAATACTGTCTGCACCACACGATATCAGTCCCACCGTAAGCAGCGACAATGCCTCCCTCAGTTTGACGTTCGATGTGTGTGTGTTTGTGTGCGTGAGCGTGTGTGTTTTTATCTTGCACTGCCTCAGTTGTCCTTTGATTTCCCTCCAGCCTTGTGTCTTGGTGTTCTGGTGTCTGGATGCTTGCTTATGGATATCGTTTGTTTTCTCCTCTCCACCCCCACCCCTTTCTCCTCCCTCCTTTTTGTGCATGCTGCTCCTCCTGTCCTCTCCCTCCTCTCCTCATGTGCTCAGACGCTGTGCCCAGCTCTGAACCTGCAGCTCACGGTTGGTATCTCTCTCTTCTCTCTCCTCCTCCTCCCGTCCAGCACGCCCCCTCACAGCATGTCACATGATCACACGGTCACACGGGGCGGTGTTGTGGTGGCCTGAGGTCTGTTCTGATCGCCACGCCCCCTCTGTACGTCTCTCTGTAAACCGTGACGTGAAAGGGCCTTGAACTGATAACTGCCCGTCTGTCTGTTCGTCTGTCTGGTGATTGAATGTTTCCTGGTCACATCTCAAAACCCAGCCTCCAGCCTGGCCTCAGCCTCCTGGCCTCAGATCAGAACACGCCCCGGGGTAAACAGCGAGGGTCTCACTCTGTCGCTGTCCGCTTGTGGCAGCCGCCAGAGAGTCGTGAGATCTCCCTCCCCTGGGATTTGTAGTTTAATACACCTCCTGATCAGGCATTTAGATCAAAACATCCCCCAGAATCAGACCCCACCTCAGTGACAAGACGGGCTGAGCACAAGTTATAATAGTGATAAATACTGATCTTTTAATATCACTTATTCGGCTGGTTTTGTAGGATGAATGACCCGAAACATTTGAGCACGATTGTTTTCTACGTCGTTGCTGTTGGATATTAACTCTCATTTCAACCGCCTACCACCACTGCTAGCGCTCCATGCTATGATATTAATGGTATCATAACAGCCAGCATGTCGACATAACAGCCAGTTTGTGTGACTAATACTTGGTGTGAAGATATTTCACACACATCATTCTGTAAGTGCCATTTCCTTTGTGGTATCGCCGCTGCACTGAAGACCGTTCGGTAAAGCCGACAGTTAAGTCCATTCCATGTGACACATCACTTAGAACCGCTGGGAACCTTAGAACAATGTTCCGCAATTCAGAGACCGGGAACTGTATTGAAGAAGGGGGAAAACACGTTGAGATCTGATAAATGGATTTGGCCCGGAGGAGGGCAGGTGTTTTATTAACAACACACATGTATCGCTAATGGAGGGGAAACAAATATATAAAGAGAAGTCGTCGCTTTAGATACACGTTCTCAAACACAGTACGATCCCTAACACAGCTGCATAGTGAAACGTGATTTGGTGCTAAATGTCAGCCGCTTGTATTTCATGTTAAAATCAATGTTTTGACCTGAAAAAAAGGCAGATGTGTTTCTCATAAGGTTAAGCTGCTTCAGGGAAACAGCCTGCTGCTATTTTCCTTCTCTTCAGGAAGATGATGTATCGATCGCTGTATGAAAGGGTGGCTTTGCTATTATTTAGAGACTTTTAACGGCAATAAATGACACGATTGTGCTATCCAAAACAGCTTTGTACGCAGGTCACTAAGGTCACTGAGAAACTGTGTTTCACAGTCGAGGTTCTTCAGATAATTAGTTTGTTTCTTTCCTGTTCTGTTCGTCAGATCCCCCCCCCCTTTACGGACAGCACTCGTCCTTACCTCCAGGCGTAACCTAGCAACAGGCTGTTGAGGAGTAAGGTGAAGGAGGGGGGTGGAGGCAGGGAGCTGTGTGGGTTTGGAGTAGGAGGAGGAAGCCCACACACAGGCTCTTCCCCCCTGAGAGCACCAGGCTCCTCCCCCTGAGATCACCAGGCTCCTCCCCCTGAGATCACCAGGCTCCTCCCCCCTGTGAGAGCACCCAGGCTCCTCCCCCTGAGGGCACAGGCTCCTCCCCCAGAGAGCACCCAGCTCCTCCCCCCTGTGAGAGCACCAGGCTCCTCCCCCTGAGCACCAGGCTCCTCCCCCTGAGCACCAGGCTCCTCCCCCTGAGGGCACCAGGCTCCTCCCCCAGAGAGCACCAGGCTCCTCCCCCCTGTGAGAGCACCAGGCTCCTCCCCCCTGTGAGATCACCAGGCCCCTCCCCCCTGAGCACCAGGCCCCTCCCCCAGGCTCCTCCTGTCTGCGGCAGTGGCGTCGGCCCCATCGTCAGTGTAGCGTCAGTTCTGCTGGAGAGAAGCAATGAGCAAACACTGCCAGCTTGTGATAGAAGCTCATGTCTGTGGTGTGTGTGTGTGTGCGGTCGGTGTGTGAGGGGTGGGAGGGTGGTGCGTGTGGTCGGTGTGCGTGTGTGTGTCGTGTGTACGTGTGCTCGGTGTGTGTCTGTGAGGGGTGGGAGTGTGTGTGGGTGGTCAGGTCGCTGTGCGTGTTGTGTGTGCTCGGTGTGTGTGTGTGTGTGAGGGGTGGGAGGGTGTGTGTGTGCTGTGTGTGTGTGCTAGGTGGTGTGTGTGTGTGTGTGAGGGGTGCTCGGTGTGTATGAATCATGCCCTGGGACAGGGAGACGCAGGCTCCTGGGGTCAGATAGATCAAATCCTTATCAGCATGTCAACGCCCCAGCGGGCACAAGCTCTATTGCTAGGCAACCGGCATCCCACTATTTATGGCGTTTGGTTTCCCTGACCCAGCATGTATTTAGTGTCACGACGCTGTCATCTGCTGTCCCCAGACCTTTGCCAAGCAGATTTATCAATATCTTGTCACCATTTTGTCATTTTACAGGAAATGATGCAAACGTTTTTCTACCTCCTGGGTTCTGGGCTCTCTCTCTCTCTCTCTCTCTCTCTCTCTCTCTCTCTCACACACTCTGTCTCTCTCTCTCTCTCTCTCACACTCTCACTCTCTATCACAATCTCGCTTTGTCTCTCTCTCTGTCATTCTTGGTGAATGAAAATGTATCTTAACAAGACATACAGTCCTTCGGTCTGCTGCCTCTGGTTGGGAACCCTCTCTACCGAAATCGCGTTAGTATCTTCCTCTCTATCTCTCTCTCTCGCACTGACTCTCCTCGCAGCACTGTCACGATCGCTCTCACGCACACGCGCTCTCACGCGCTGACGCTTCTCACGCACGAGACGCTCTCATCGCTCGCTTTCCAGCACTAGCTCACGCTCACACGCGCTCTCACGTCATAGACTCGCATCTCCTCGCACGCTCACGCTCCTCTCATCTCGCGCGCGTCTCACGCGCGCGACTCTCTGACGCGCAGCACTGACGCGACTCTCACGCTCCTCTCTCTCTCTCGACGCCTTTACTACTCGCACGTCTCACTCGACTCCTCTCTCCACTCCTCCTCAAAGGCCACAAGCGTCGTCGCTCTCTCTCGCATCTCTTCTCTCTACGATCGGCGTCTACGAGAAGAGAAACAGAATCTGTGCTCACGTTAGAGCTGGGGCTGATCGTCCTACGACCTCTCATGCTATATCGACGGGTAGCACTCTCACTCATCATTAGACTCTCTCTCACGCTCATCTCGTCATCTGCTCTCGAGGTCTCTCTCTCTCCTCTCACTCCCGCACCTCCCTCTCTCTTTTCCGTCTCCCTCGTTTGTGCAGAGTCATTCAGGCGTGGTGCCTATGTTCATTTCCAAAGAGGATGATTGAACACACTTCACTTCATTCAGTCATTCCATCATCCCTTTGTTCAGCGCGGCAAAGCCAACATCTCGCTCTGGCACCGGACGGACGAGAAGCCAACTGATCACGGCCAACTTTGATTGTGCGCCCTAAGTAACTGGTTTTCACACCACACACACACACACACACACACACAAAGAGATCTGCAAGAAGCCGGCCGCCAAGCTTAGCGAAGGCTCGCGTGAGCGCTCGTGTTCAGATGGAAAGGCGACCAGGTGATGATATCTTGACCATGGAGTGAAACCCTTTCATTGAATTCGAGGGCGTCTTATTGAAGGAACCAGCCTGCTTATTTCACGTGGAACGCTTTGCGCTCGTCTCTTCTCTCTGGCTAGTCATGCTACCTGTTCTTCTTGATAGGATTAACTTCAGGCCAAGAGATACCTTATCTTTGTCCTTGTCATCCGATCTGGCTCAAGGCCTTCTGTTTCTACAAATGCTGCATAGTTAAATCCACGTCCTAAAAGCAACTGTCAAGTTCCACCAGATGAGACAAAACTCAAACGCATTTTAAATACCCACAAAAAAACACCAATCCCTTGAAAGAAGTCACATTTGGCGGCGTGACAAATTAAGCGACGGCTTATTTACCGTCTTTCCCTCCTTCCCCCGCAAACCCCGAGCCTCTGTTTGACACCGGGCTCAGCTCGCCGTCGATGCGTGCCTGCTTTACATGCGGACAGAGCCGGCACTAACTGCCTCGCTCCTCTCATCCTCTCCAAAGCTGTCGCTATGGTGATGCTCCCTGTTCGTCAGGCCGGGGAAAAGCCAGACCCCCTTATTTAGAACGTCTTGTTTTCCCAGAAGCGGCTCGGGGAGAAAGAAAACAAACAGGAAACGTCGTTTCTCTTTTGAAATGGTCTGGAAGAGGGAGAGGAACGACGATACGAGAACTGAGATGAGGCATGAGGGGAGAGAGGGAGGGGGGAGGAGATGGGGGATGAGAGGGAGGGGGAGAGAGGGAGGGAGGGAGGGGAGAGAGGGAGGGGAGGGAGGGAGATGAGGCATGAGGGGAGAGAGGTAGGGGGGGGGAGATGAGGCATGAGGGAGGGGAGAGGGGTACGAGTGGGGGTAAAGATGGCCTAGCCCTGTAAACAGCTCTGGCCTGGACGAGAGTGAGAACGAGCGAGGAAGTGGGTGGGTCAGGCTCTAATGTGTCTGATGAGCCCTTCGGTCCGTGATGGGACAGCCCTGATTGGAGGACTGATGATCACTGCACTAACCTCTGAACGACGGACGCTTCACATGTATCTGGATGCTGCAGAGCCAGCCGGCCCCTGAAGGGAATCTGAATGCAGAGCATACGAGACCCTGGCTTACAGGACTCTGTGTCTGTCGCATCTGAGGGTAACCTGTTGACACCAGCGCGTAGGCGTCAGGATTACAGTTTTAAGAGGGGATTAGCTCATTCTTCCGAGGTTCTGAGATGCATGTTGTCGTGGTGATCTCGGACAATATCTCGGCGCGACGGGCGCCTTTTAGAAAAGCGTGTGAAAGGAAGAGGAGCACGTGTTTGCTCCGTCGATGATGGAAGCGGTCCTTTCTCTTCCTGGTGGAAAGGGCAGGGCTGGGAGGGCGGGGCTGGGCCCAGTGAGGGGGCGCTGCGCGGGCTAATCTGCTGTCTGGAGACGTGGTCACGTTGCCACGGACACACCTGCCAGCAGCCCTGTCAGGACCCGCAGTGAAGGACGGGGGGGGAACTGAACCGAGAGCAGACTAGTGGCCAGACTGAACCCCACAGCCTCATGGCCTCTCAGCCTCATGGCCTCTCAGTCTCATGGCCTCTCAGTCTCATGGCCTCTCAGCCTCATGGCCTCTCAGCCTCATGGCCTCTCAGCCTCATGGCCTCTCAGCCTCATGGCTCTCAGCCTCATGGCCTCTCAGCCTCATGGCCTCTCAGCCTCATGGCCTCTCAGCCTCATGGCCTCACAGCCTCATGGCCTCTCAGCCTCATGGCCTCTCAGCCTCATGGCCTCTCAGCCTCATGGCCTCTCAGCCTCATGGCCTCTCAGCCTCATGGCCTCTCAGCCTCATGGCCTCACAGCCTCATGGCCTCTCTGCTCCTCGACCAGGCCAGACAGAGCTTCTCTCTCCGCTTGTGTTTCCATGTCATTTGACTGTAGTGTGGGTATGCCTCCACAGCAGGTGTTTGTGTATGTGACTGTCGTGTGTGTGTGTGTGTGTGTGTGTATGACGTTAGGCTGTCACCATGGCTACAGGCCCGCCTGTAGCTCTCTCAGGTGAGGTACACACGCTGCAGTAATTACTCTCACGCTCTCATCCCATTAAGGCAGGTAACCAAAAAAAGAAGCTATTTTTCTACCTTCCGCTTCTTTTCCCTCTTCTAACATCCTCCTCAGCTGACAGTTAAGTGGGCCGTGGAGGCTGTGTCTGGGGCTGGCCGTGGAGGCTGTGTCTGGGGCTGGCCGTGGCGGCCAATCAGAAATCAGCTGTGACAGTTTGTGGCGACGAAGCCCCAGAGGCACAGAGGACTCCCAGTCCGGCAGAGAGAGAATCTAATTGGAAATGAGTTCCATCTCAAACAAACAGTCTCTCACCTCCCCATCGCTCACCCCCGTCCCCCGTCCCCCCCGTCCCCCCCCACCCCACAGACGAAACCAAACGCCCCCCTTTGGGCCTCTTGCGGAGACATCTGTCGGCTGATTCTCTCGCTGTCGGTGGATCTGGGTTGGGGATGTTGGCAGAGGGACTGTGAGAGCGGTGGAGCTGCCGCTTCTGCTGCTCGGCTAGGTACTGTTCAGGGAGCGTGGCTCCCCCCGCGTTCACTGAGGAGGTCTGGTGGTTATCACCACCTGAATACTTATTCCACTGTTTTCCTCTCACAAACACGGCACATATTCTGAGTCGAAACTCCTTCGTTTTGTGCACGAAATAAACGAGATATTCTGCAGGAATCTTTCGAGGTAGCGGTATACGATGACAATGCACAAAGAGCAGATTTGCTCGAAAGCTGTCTGGATGCTTTGATGTTGTTTCTTTGTGGCGGCGGGATCACAACGTGATCCGCACGTCCCTGTGAGGAGAGGTTGGGATTAAAGCTCACCTCTCCTGAGCGCGCCGCGCTCGCCGCTAAACGCTTCCATTACCGCCGTGGGGGCTGCGGGAAGTCGCCACGGCGATAAAGCCAAACAGGCGGGTGAGGGCGAGGCGTCCCTGGTGCTCAGAGGGAGCAGACAAACACTCACAGAGACAGCCCACAGGACCAGACACACTGACACAGCCTCATCCACCAGCCAGCCCACAGGACCAGACACACTGACACAGCCTCATCCACCAGACAGCACACAGGACCAGACACACTGACACAGCCTCATCCACCAGACAGCACACAGGACCAGACACACTGACACAGCCTCATCCACCAGACAGCCCACAGGACCAGACACACTGACACAGCCTCATCCACCAGCTAGCCCACAGGACCAGACACACTGACACAGCCTCATCCACCAGCTAGCCCACAGGACCAGACACACTGACACAGCCTCATCCACAGAGCCAGTCGAGACACACTGACACAGCCTCATCCACCAGCTAGCCCACAGGACCGAGACACACTGACACAGCCTCATCCACAGGGCCAGTCGAGACACACTGACGCAGCCTCATCCACCAGCTAGCCCACAGGACCAGACACACTGACACAGCCTCATCCACCAGCTAGCCCACAGGACCAGACACACTGACACAGCCTCATCCACCAGCCAGCCCACAGGACCAGACACACTGACACAGCCTCATCCACCAGACAGCCCACAGGGCCAGACACACTGACACAGCCTCATCCACCAGCTAGCACACAGGACCAGACACACTGACACAGCCTCATCCACCAGCTAGCCCACAGGACCAGACACACTGACACAGCCTCATCCACCAGCCAGCACACAGGACCAGACACACTGACACAGCCTCATCCACAGGGCCAGTCGAGACACACTGACACAGCCTCATCCACCAGCTAGCACACAGGACCAGACACACTGACACAGCCTCATCCACAGGGCCGAGACACACTGACACAGCCTCATCCACAGGGCCAGTCGAGACACACTGACACAGCCTCATCCACCAGCTAGCCCACAGGGCCAGTCGAGACACACTGACACAGCCTCATCCACCAGACAGCCCACAGGACCGAGACACACTGACACAGCCTCATCCACAGGGCCAGTCGAGACACACTGACACAGCCTCATCCACCATGCTCTCTCACCGTCCTTTAGGTGCGTTTTAAGATATATATATATAGCGTAGCTCCCCACACAGGCAGCGTAGCGTAGCATAACGTAGCTCCCCACACAGGCAGCATAGCGTAGCACTGCTCCCCACACAGGCCACGTAGCGTAGCGTAGCTACCCACACATGCCGTGTAGCGTAGCAATCCCAGGAAGGGATATCTTATCCTGGATTAGCCACAGACAGACCTCGGTCCTCCTGGTCCTGTCTCAGCCCCTGTCCCCGTTGGTACTTCTGTTGTTTACAGAGATTTACATAATGCCCCTTTTGTCAGGTCGCAGACTCCTCACAACACTAAGACTCTCTACAAGTACTTTCTATCTCTGTGGGAACACAGAGTGTGTGTGTGTGTGTGTGTGTGTGTGCGTGTGTGTGTGTGTGTGTGTGTGCGTGCGTGCGTGTGTGTCTGGGGTGTGTGTGTGTGTGTGTGTGTGTGTGTGTGTGTGTGTGCGTGTGTGTGTGTGTGTGTGCGTGCGTGCGTGCGTGTGTGTCTGGGTGTGTGTGTGTGTGACATTGGGCCTTACCTCCACAACCCAGCTCTGCAGAACCTTCCTGCATAACATGCCGCAGGATAGTATTGTCCTTTTATTTTATTATTTTATTTTTTTCCCACCGTGTTTAACATCAAAGCAGCAGGACTTTAATCACCTGCTTAGTTTCATCTGACTCGAGGAGTCCTCCGGGCACCCTCTGTCAGGAGGAAAATCTATTGGGTCTAACCAGGCTGCAAAGCTAGCTCTCTCTCTCTCTCTCTCTCTCTCCCAGTTTGGTCCAGTCTAACCAGGCTGCAAAGCTAGCTCTCTCTCTCTCTCTCTCTCTCTCTCTCTCTCGGTCCAGTCTAACCAGGCTGCAAAGCTAGCTCCCTGTCTCTCTCTCTCTCTCTCCCAGTTTGGTCCAGTCTAACCAGGCTGCAAAGCTAGCTCTCTCTCTCTATCTCTCTCCCAGTTTGGTCAAGTCTAACCAGGCTGCAAAGCTAGCTCTCTCTCTCTCTCTCTCTCTTCTCTCTCTCTCTCGGTCCAGTCTAACCAGGCTGCAAAGCTAGCTCCCCTCTCTCTCTCTCTCTCCCAGTTTGGTCCAGTCTAACCAGGCTGCAAAGCTAGCTCCCTCTCTCTCTCTCTCTCTCCCCAGTTTGGTCCAGTCTAACCAGGCTGCAAAGCTAGCTCTCTCTCTCTCTCTCTCCCAGTTTGGTCAAGTCTAACCAGGCTGCAAAGCTAGCTCTCTCTCTCTCTCTCTCTCTCTCTCTCTCTCTCTCGGTCCAGTCTAACCAGGCTGCAAAGCTAGCTCCCTGTCTCTCTCTCTCTCCCTCTGTTTGGTCCACGTCTAACCAGGCTGCAAAGCTAGCTCTCTCTGGGCCTCATGTACTAAACGCTTTTGCGCCCACTTCAGGCGTATTTGTTTCGCAATTTGCGCGTAAAAACATGGCGAGGTATGTACAAACATGCCGCACTGGGTGAAAAGCGCAGACTGCGTGTCGCGGGAACTGAAAATGGCAAATTGCGCTTTTCCGAGTCATGCATATGCATTCACGGGAGTGTCAAGGGGAAAGTGGGAGTTCCCATAAAGAGATGGGAGGAGATGCGTAAACTGCGCCTAATTATGTATTCCGCGGTATGTACAGAAACCTCCCGTGAAAGCGTGCTTCCAATTTGCGGTGAAAATTCTCCGCTTTTGAAAAGCAGGCGTAAACCAGGATGCAGGTTTACTCGCTGATGTTTCCTGGTGAAATGGCACCAGTTTTCCTTGCCTGTGATCTGTTGAAAGCTACTTTTTCTTTAGTTCGACGTTTAATATCCTGCCACCTCTTTTTCACATCTTCCACTTGCCTGCGTGTTGATGATATTGCATTATTTTTTTTAGTAATTTCTGTCCATATGGCATTTTTCTGTGTTGGTGTTGAATTCCGGCCTTGAATTACATTTAAATTTGCTGTGGACCTCGTGAACTAGAATATCCACTTCGTTGTCACTGAATTTTCCTTTTCGCTGTTTGGACTTCGGCTGATCCATGACAGCGAGAAGGAGGCCCATTCAATTGCGCGTTTAAATGCTCGCAATGTGCGTTATAGTGGGCGGAGAAAGGCGCTGATTACCTGATGACCTGCAGGTTTCGTAAATACGACGTAAACTGAAGTATCACAGTGTGCGCAATCTGCGGGTTGGCCATGGCGCAAATACCGCTACGTTTGCGAATGTACGTACATGAGGCCCTCTGTCTCTCTCTCTCTCTCTTCTCTTCTCTCTCTCTCTCTCTCTCTCTCTGTTTGGTCCAGTCTAACCAGGCTGCAAAGCTAGCTCTCTCTCTCTCCGTGGGATTTCAGTTCCCCGACCCCAGCATCAGCACTGGTTCTGATTGGACACTGTGACGTAGCCTAATAGTTTGGGGGCCAATGGGGACGTCCCTTGTAGTAATATCAAGTAAACCTTGGTATTATTGACATTATTTACCCAATCTTCTCATAACGTTTAGAGTAATGCACTAAAGCTTTAGAAGTCTGACTGGCTAGGGAACTAAGATATCGTCCTTTTCAGCCATTGGTTTGCGTAACCATGGTAGCCGGAATCAATTTGATTAATTTAACTATTTTGACTGATCTGGCCTTCTCTGCCAGATCAAGTCAGATGATATGTGATTGTTTTTTTCAGTTTTTTATTTCATTTTGTTTTTATTTGCCTCATTGGAATTCCGCATTTTGTAAGTAATTACTTGGGTAATATGTTTAACTGAAAACCTTTCAAACAGCCCCAGAGGTTTCACGCCACGAAGATAAAGTGGAAATGAAGCTGAATAGAGTTGGATGGTTGTCGTCAATACGCCACGCTTCAGAGTAATCTGTAATTACAATCGTTGTTTGTCTTTTGTTTTACCAGACACTCCTCTGGAATGGCAACTGAAATTACAGTTGTGATTGAAAAGAAGTGTGTGTTGACGATGAACTGAGGATCCGCTAACCTTGATGCCTCCAGGAGGACACAGAAGCACTACGGTGTCGTTCTTCATCTGTCAGATACATATTTAGTCCCAGAAAGGTTCAGGAAGGAGGACTGTAGATTGTTAACTGATACTTTATTCCACATGATACAATACATCATGTAATATTTGATTTGGCGTATGGTTGTGCTCGCAGCGTCTCCCTGCCGCACCCAACGGAGACACCGTCTCCTGAGACACCGTCTCGACATCCGGGCAGAGAGCAGCGACCGCATTCCCCCTGAGAAAGAAAAAGAAGAACCAGACAAAGGGAGGAGGCCGGGGAGGTGGAGGCCGCAGGAGACCGAGAGCATCTGTGTTGCACTAGCAATGCAGGAGCCGGGATCCCTGCTTTATACCCCGCCTTATTAGGAGGGTGTGCCTTGACACGTGATGACGATTGCTAGTCGCGCTAGGTCTCGCGTCCTCCTGCATGAACCTGCTTCGCTTGTTTTTCAAATCAAGCTTTCAGAAGACTTGTAGTCATCCTTGACTTCTCAATGGAAGTAGGTCTAACTCATGAATGCAAAAACTAAATTAGCAGAGTAGTAGTACTACAGTGCAGTATAGAACAGTATGGAAATGTTAGCAATGTCTATGTACAGTCATTGTAACACTGCAAGAGGATTGCACTTCACTTACGCAGAAACCAGTCAGAGCAGATGCCATTCTAGGTTCGTTGTCGCTTGAAATCTTGGCACAGCCTGCATGAAGTCATACTCCTCTAATGTACAAGCAGAGTGGAGCATAACCCTTGACGCAAAAGATTAAACTAACATCGTTCATTAGGTTTTATTACAATTATTGTTTTTACGACCATAGTTGTTTACACCAGGTGTCACCAGGAAGTCACACCACAGAGACGAGCTCCCTACAGGCCGGTCAGGTGTGGGGGGGGTCTCAGTGGGGCGGGGGGCACCAAGTGGTCCAAGCCCACGGGTCTGACACCCACCTGCACAGTGGGGGGTGGGGGTGGGGGTGGGGGTGGGGGTGGGGGTGGGGGGCACCAAGTGGTCCAGCCCCACGGGTCTGACACCCACCTGCACAGTGGGGGGTGGGGGGGGGCGGGGGGCACCAAGTGGTCCAGCCCCACGGGTCTGACACCCACCTGCACAGTGGGGGGTGCGGGGGCACCAAGTGGTCCAGGCCCACGGGTCTGACACCCACCTGCACCGTGGGGGGGCGGGGGGCACCAAGTGGTCCAGGCCCACGGGTCTGACTCCCACCTGCACAGTGGGGGGGTGGGGGGGCGGGGGGGCACCAAGTGGTCCAGGCCCACGGGTCTGACTCCCACCTGCACAGTGGGGGGCGGGGGGGGCGGGGGGGGCACCAAGTGGTCCAGGCCCACGGGTCTGACCCCCACCTGCACCGCACCGGGCTCTTTGATATCCTCCCCCCTCCCCTCAGGCCTCAGACACACCGCCACCATCGCCACGCTTAATTACCAGATTAGTAGATCCAATTAGAAGATCTCCTGTCTTTCAGATCAGCCCGTCACAGACGCGTCCTTTTGAGGATCAGATGGTTGCCGCGGTCCCCCCTCGGGGTTTTGGCATTTCTCATCAAAAATCGATCGCTCTCGACGAACGCGTGCGCCGCTCGTGCCGTCGTGTTTTCCCCCGGACCATCTCCTTCGTCGCTCTTCAGGGTTTTTGATTTATATTAGAGGGAAACATCAAGAGGAATAGGGTTCCTCTTCGCTGGCGAGCTGAAAAGTGTCTCGCTGGTTTCCATACCAACTAGACGAAGCTTGTTAGCGTCGTCCCCCAGCCGTGTTTCCTCCCAGCTCTTCCTCTGATCACGTACCTCCACCCTCCCCTATGGTAGTACTTAGATCCACGTCAAACCTGCCTTAGTGCTTTCTACCTCCTTCTGGAGGGAATGACATCTGCAGCGGACTGCGTTGAATTCCTAAACTACCACTCTGCTTGTCAGGCCGGATATTTCCACCAATCTCAAGAAGTTTGTTCCGGACAAAAGCACTCGAGCTTTGAGAGTGCGAGCATAGCTGTTGGGGGAATATGCTGAATGTGCTATGAAAGTGGCCTGATGTAGGGAAGCACACACACACACACTCCCAAGCACGCACATGCTAGTCTTGCAGTTGCAGTACCCTCACTTTCCTTCTCACGCCATCCCCCCCCTTCTCACGCCTCCCCAGGCCTGTATGAAGAGAAGTCTCGCTTGGTCCTAAACTAGACGTTTTACAAAACAAGTATATCAAAACAAACCGCAGAAATAATGGAGGTGTGACGGGACGCCGTGGAAAGAGCGACGTGGATGAGATCCGCGACATGGTTTAAGAAAGGGAAATGGGATTTTCAACCAAAATTAAACAAAACCGAAAAAAACTGAAAGAAACCGGAATGGTGTTTAAAACGCAAAATTCAGAAACAAAAAAAAAAGCAACACCGGCCCAGGTGTAGGAGGAAAGCGATACCGAAACGCATAGAGAGAGTATAGAGAGAGCATAACAGACCACGAAGCCGAACAGAAAAGAACACCGGAAACAAAGATGCTCTCGTCATCATGTGTGATCCTCTCCTCTCTCTCTGGTCTCTCTCCCGTCGAGTCGAAAATAGATCTCTCCTCAAGCATCTCCGGGTCTCGAGGTCTGAGGGAGAGAAGAAGGGACGTAAGAGCTCACCTCCTTGATCTTTTATTCTGCAAATGTGTTTTGTGTTCTACTAGCGTGTCCTCGTCCTCGTCAAGCTCATAAGGTCATAAAAGAAAGACTCTCTCGACTCATCTCTCGGATTCTCAGACCTGAGCGAATCGGTGATCGTACTTCTCATCTGTCGAAAATACGC
>CAEFZP010002401.1:0-22750 GCA_903064625.1 Mallotus villosus | reverse complement strand
TAGAATGGTTGTTTTTTTTTTTTTTTTTTGGCTGATTGAGCAGACGGAGGGAGACGGCGCACTGGAGATGTAGGAGAGAGAGAGAGAGCAGCAGCTCCCAGACACAGAGAGGACAAGCATTGCAGCCTGCCTCAGAGAAGCTGTTTGAGTAGCAGCAGGGCATTAGAGGGTTTATCTAAGGTGTGGTCCACCTCCAGCTCTTGGTAATGATCCAGGAACACAGGGCCGTCCTGCCTGCGTTCCTCAGACTGTACACACACACACACCACACACACACACACGCACCACACACACACAACACGCGCACCTCTGTCAGAGGCTGAGGGGTGAACTTCAACAACACCATAACAAGCATGTATGATGCTCTTAACGCTACAGTGAGGAGCATTACTAGGCTGTGATGTCTGTGTCGTCAGTACGTGTGTGTGTGTGTGTGTGTGTGTGTGTGTGTGTGGAGACCTGACAGCCTTACCGTGCGTCAGTGGGGAACAGGTCTGTCAAACAGAAGAAACAGAGCTACATAAACCCCTCATTAATATCCTGGTAATCCCCCTGCCGTGACACACACACACACACCACAACACTCACACACACACACACACACACACACACACACACACCACAGACACTCACACACACGCACACACTCACACATACACACACACACACACGCACACACACACAGACGCACACACAGACGCACGCACGCACTCATACACACACACACACACACTCACACACACACAGACACACACACACACACACACACAGAGAAAGTCACAGGCAAACACACACACATATTTGACACGCACCGACCAAACACATCCAACACACGCAACGTCGACACACAACCGACATAGAACACGCCCCCGGTTTCCAGTTTACAAGCAACCACACACCTTTAACCCTCATTAGAAAGGTAATCTGTCACCTGCGAAACACAAAGAAGGAAGACTCTCGTTCTCTCGGTCTCTCGTCTCCCCATCCCTGATATACACAGTCAACTGTCATCGCCACCACACACACACACTTACGCCGCTTCAAGGCCTTGGGGGCAGGAGGGAGATGAAGAGACTGCGCGAATTGAACAAAAACGAGACAAAGGAAGAGGTTGAATGATTTAGTCCGCTAATAGAGGGAAAGGAGAAGACGGCATCATCATTGAAGCACTTCCTCGAACGGCGCGGCGCACATCAACACAGCCTATATGCTTTCAATGTCCAGTCCATGTCAGACGCACGCTCAGCGCCCGCTCGCACACAAAGCCCGCCGCGGCCTTCCACCGCTCCCCTTTGTTGTACTCTTTAGCGCGGGGGTCGTACTTTTCCGTCATATTCAGAAATGCGTACTTTCAAAGTTTAACATTCCTTCTCGGAAATATAATTCGACACCGGCTCCATCGCCGAGTGAAAAAAGAAGAGGACGTGGACTGTGTGTTTTACATGTAAACGGCCGCAGCGAGCGAGCGAAAGGGGCTGCTGCCTAAGTGTGGAGCTCACGGGGGGGTTGAGGAATGGGGCGTACGGGCACTGTGTGCAACCCAGCTCCTGACAAAGTCTGGTTCCATCTCCACCCAAACACGCCGCACCAAACACTGTTATTTTGTTTTGACGGCAAACTCCTACCGTCCACCTCCACGAGTCACCCCATCGGAGAGAGGGGAGAGAGGGGGGGAAAGACGAGGGGAGAGAAGGGGGACGAGAGGGGAGAGAGGGAGGGGGCAGAGAAGGGGGAGAGAGAGAGAGACTGGACGCTCGTCCGAGCGCACACAGATGGAAGGATCCAGTACAGAAATGTGAGACCAGGCCTACAATTTACAAGTGCCTCATTGAATAAACATCCCTGGCTCCGAAGTGCGCGATTTGGCCGCGCTGTGCTTGTGTGTGACAGAAAACACACATTAGCGGTTATTTTGTGGAGGTGAGGGAGAATGGCGGGAGATGAGAGAGAGGAGACATAGAGGGGCGCGGGGAAAGAAACGAGAGAGAGGAGAGGAGAGAGAGAGCAGAGCAGCGAAGAGAGCGAGAGAGAGAGAGAGAGAGAGAGAGAGAGAGAGAGAAGACATGAGAGATGAGGGAGGAGAGAGGGAAAGAGAGAGGGAGAGAGAGAGAGAGAGAGAGAGAGAGGAGAGAGAGAGAGAGAGAGGAAAGAGAGAGAGAGATGAGAGCAGAGAGGGAGAAAGAGAGAGAGAGAGAGAGAGGAGAGAGAGAGAGAGATGAGACGAGGAGAGAGAGAGAGGAGGGAGAGAGGAAAGGGGAGAGAGAGGAGAGAGAGAGAAGAGAGAGAGGGAGAGAGAAGAGAGGAGAGACGAGAAAAGCGAGAGAGAGAAGAGGAGAGAGAGAGTAGAGAGGAGAGAGAGAGAGAGCTCTCTCTCTCTTCTCTCGACTTTCTCGCTCTTCATCTCTCACTCTCTGTCTCTACTCTCTAGCTCTCTCTCTCGATCTCTCTCTGTCTCTCTTCTCTCTCCTCCACCCATGCCCCCTCCTCCTCCCCTGGCTCCTGTGTTGGCCCAGCTCCCCATGTAAGACTCGGTGCAGCTTCTCCAGGGACTGAGCTCGGCTGAGAGGATTAAGTGGATGGCATATCAGTAAGAAAACTGCAGATCAAAAGGCTAAGTTGGGGGCAGTCAGAGGGCCGTGGCCCGGCACACCAAAGGATTTCAAAGGCTCCTCGTCAAACAGAGAGCCCTCTTCTTTAACGGCTTTACCACCCGGCAAGGGACATGGGTGTCGGACCAGAGATACGGTCGAGACGGATAGACAGACCTTTGTTTTAGCGCCCAGAGATATGTCCCCCACTCGTTCTCTTCTCTCTCTTCTCTCTCTCTCATTCTCTCTCCCCCTCTCCCCCTCTCTCTCTCCCCCTCTCTCTCTCTCCCCTTCTCTCTCTTTGATAATAGAGGTCTATATGGCCATGAAGATATAACCATGATCCCCTCACAAAGGGGGAGCCACAGTCGGCCGTGCCCTGGAGGAACAACTCTCGATCGTTTTTCAATTTCACATTCTCTCACAATGGCCGTCTTACATTTAGGCCACAGATATATTCTCCAGCTCGTATGCGGAACACGGCCGATTCTGTTTTTTGGGAGAGAGAGCGAGTTCCGTCCGGCAGCATCGGTGTTATCGTCGGGAATGGATCAATCAATGTCTTAGTTACAGGAAATCTTGTGAGTATATTTGTGACTCAATATTTGTGACTATCCTGTAGTCTTTCCAGGTTCTCTGCGATGTCACACTGCTGTTCCATGACACTGACCTCAGGGTCACATGGTGACCTTTCACCTTACCTTGGAGCTGAGCAGGAAGTGAAAGTGAACAATCCCCCAGGAAAACACAACCAACAAAACACACACACAAACACACACACAAATCCACACAGAACCCCCCCCCCACACACACACACACCCACACACACACACACACAAACACACACCCACACAACACCACCCTCCCAGGATCTTCCTCCACCTGTGTGTGCAGACAGGCGGCAGCCACCCCCCCCTGCCTCTGCGGCTGCCTCCACCGAGGTGGATTAGAAATGTTTATCAGTTATCACCCCCATCAGACTGCGCCACTTAGCGCCTCGCCTGCTAATTGAATCATTAAACAATCGCTCCTCCTCAGGGGGCTTTTGCCGCGCAGCGCTGTTGGCAAACACCGTAGAACCCATGCCCTTCGGCAGCGATGCGCTTGTCAGATATGTTTATTAATTCGCCCCCCTCCTCCTCCTCCTCCTTCGGAGTGTGTGTGTGTCTATGTCGGTGTGTGCGCTTGTGTGTGTGTGTGTGTGTGCAGGGAAACCTGGCAGTGTGAGCTGTGTGTGTTGGTCCCAGATGGGGGTCTCTCTCACTCTGCAGACAAGGCCTCAGCTGTCTGACTGCTGAACCTGCTCACACACACGCAGGCAAGCCGCACGCCCCCCCTCCCGCCCCCCGCCGAGAAAAACGTGTCATAACCCTCCTCGCAGCCGGGGGGCGACAACAAAATACGACAAATGTTTTTTTTTAATGGAATTGTCATCTGGTGTAGGACAATGGTGTTCCTGGCTGGGGCCTGAGGGGAGGGTCAGAGGTGTGTGGACCCCTCCCTCGCCCCGCACCGTGTTTCGGGGAGTGGAGCCCCTTGGCCGAGGGGAACGCTACTTTAACGCACCGGGCTCTGCGGGCTGCCTGGCACGCGGTCGGGACGCTTGGCACAGGCGGCAGCCTCTTCTTTAGAATCTGGGGATGGCATCGATGGTTTCCATGGACACCGCGTCCATCTAGGGATGACAGCGGAGGAACAGCGCTCTGCTCGTCTGCTTCTGCGAGAGCTCGCCGTCGTCCGTCGGCGTTCGTTGATGTGTTCATCGCAATCAGTGACAACTTCAAACACACGTCTCCCAGTCCCATCGCTTACAACGATCGCTTAGCGCGACCGACCGCGCTTAGCTAGCCACCACACAACCGCTTCCACGGCGATGGGAAACGGTCGGCGACGGCGCGTCCCCCGAGGCGACGCTGGGTTAGAAACGACACGGACCACCCGGCACGGCCGGTGATTGGGCGACGCGGCGAGCTACCTTTGAACCAGGAGGAGGGCGACGGGGCGCGGGGGGCCGACTTCACAAACCTCCCATCGCGCGGCCGTGAAATCCGCCCGGCCCCCTTTTTCTCCCGCCTGCCATCCGATTCGTCACCGCGGCGACGAGCCGCCATGTCCCGTAGTGATGTTCTCCAATTACCCGTGTTCTTTAATGTGCCAACTGTACATCGATATTTAGTACACCGCTGTAATTGCCTGCGCTCGAAACGCAGCACATCGCAGGATTTCCCCTCCGAATCAAAGAGGCGATGGATTTTCCTCAGGCACATTTGTTTGAGATTTGCATTTTTTTTGGGGGTGATATTCTTTGGGCTACATCTTCAAATTGAGGCACAACAGTTTGGAGGCGGCTGGATGGGGGAATGAAAGGGGCGAGGCAAGCGACTGTTCCAGACATACGAGATTTGAAAGGGGAGAAATTCGACAACAAATGCCACGAGAACAGGATGTTCTCAAAACTTGCCAATCAGCTAGGAAGGTCCAGCTTGCAGTTTCTTGCACACGTCACTGTGTATAAAACCAAAACAACGTATTACTCGTATTTCCTAGAAGAATATTCCAATCTATGTGTGCTCAAATGTCAGCTTGTGTTTTGGTGACAAACTAAAATGAGTTACTCTATATGAAATTAATTACCTCATAAACTAATGACCTCAGGGTATTAAAATATATCCATTCTACTACGTAAAAGGGGTTGTCTAAAGATGCTATTGTTATGGAACACATCATGTGCTGTAAAAGCTGGTTATTGGTCAGACTGACGACTGGAAGATGTGAAGCTGATGTGTGTGTCGTACAGGTTTGCCAACAGGCTATGAAGGAATGTTTGTGGCCGGACTTTTTCATGGGTGTTTCTGTTTGACTGCTTTGCTCTTTAGCACAGTAGGCAGAGACAGAAAGAGAGAGAGAGAGAGAGAGAGAGAGAGGAGAGAGACGAGAGAGAGAGAGAGAGGAGAGAGAGAGAGGAGAGAGAGAGGAGAGAGAGAGAGAGAGAGACTCAGTGACCTGCTTGGCACTCATAACCAAGTGTTGACTATCTTTCGTTCTACCCAGACACACACACCCCCACACACACACACACACACACACCACACACACACCTCAGTGTGGAGGCCTGCCGGTGAAGAAAAGCCTGCTGTCTAACGGGGATCTCAGGTAGTCTTTCTGGGCCTGAACTGAGGCCACCGCTGCCAGGAAACCTAATCCTATTAATAAAACAGAAATGAAAGCAAACAAGCCTGAGCTAACCTGCCCAGGCCTCTCCCCAGCCTGCCATGGACAGGAACCAACAGGAGGGTGACGAGGACCGAGGGTGACGAGGACCCAGGGTGACGAGGACCCAGGGTGACGAGGACCCAGGGTGACGAGGACCCAGGGTGACGAGGACCCAGGGTGACGAGGACCCAGGGTGACGAGGACCGAGGGTGACGAGGACCCAGACCCAGGGGACACCCACAACATCACAGTCGGGGTGGGCCGACCCTAATAGGGACAACCCACGTGCGCACACACCAACACACACCTACACACACATATACACACCTACACACACCTAGACACACCAACACACACCTACACACACCAACACACACCAACACACACCTAGACACACCTACACACACCTATACACACCAACACACACATACACACACCAACACACACATGTAAACTTCTTTCCCCGACCACACTCGCACACATGCACACTAACGCTGGTTTGGAGCGTGCAATCTCTCTCTTTTTTTGGGAAAATATGTCGTTTGAAAATATGTACACCCCTCAGAGGTGCACGGGAAAGAAGAAAGAAAGGAATGTGGCACAGTGTGAAGTTAACATCGAACATTTCCATCCTATGGCCTCCTGCTCAAATACATGCTATCACTCTGGTAGGTCATGGCCACACACACGCACACACACACACACACACACACCACGCACACACAACACACACACGCACACACACACATACACTCACCCACACACACACACACACACACCACACGCGCACACGCACACACACACACACACACACGCACACACGCACAACACACACACACACACACACCCACACGCACACACACACCCACACACACGCGCACATACACACACACACCCACACATACAAATACTCTATATGACTGACAACTGTGGATCAACACCGCTGTTGGAGTACATATGGATAGATAAGGCCTTCTCTGGCGGATAAGGTTGACCCCTATCACCAACTGCTTTGTGCGATATTTCTCCCCAGATATAATTGCTTATCTCTTGTCTTTTTCTCAGTGTTTGCCAAACCTAACAAAGGGAAAGAAAACTGTAGATCCGTCTTCGAGAAAACAGTCCGACCGAACAGTCAATAGCCGGGCCGAGGAGGCAGGAGAAAGAGGTTTGTTTTATCTTTTCGATTCTTCTATTCCGTCTGACCCATTTGACGTAACCATGTCCCATTCGTTATGACAACGGAGCCTAGGTCAAGAGGAAGTAGAGAGTCATGGGTTTCACCAGTTCCATGTTTGGTTTTAAAACAGTTTTCTGCAAACTCATCGTCAATTATAACCCCTAGCCGTAGATTTAAAACGACACAGCGTGGAGATGGACGTTCAAAAACTTTACGAGCAAGCTCCGGCGCTACGTAGCTGCAGGCTAATTGATTGATTTAGAAGCCATGGGAAGAGAGAAGCGTGTGCCTGTGAAAGTGAGAGTGTGTGTGTGTGTGTCCAGGGGGGACCCTCCCTGTGTGTGTCTGGAGGTGGTCATTGAGGTCTACTGAGGGTCTGTGAAAGCATGGTGAATGGGACGGCATCAATAGAACTTAAAAAAGGAGAATGGGGAGGGAGGAGAATGGCGGCCGTCTAGTGTCGCCCCTGTTCCTCTTTGACCGCCGCCCCCTCTCCGCCCCCGTGAACCTCCTCCCCCCCCCAGGCCAGGCAGTGGGCTTTCTGTCTGTCGTCGAGGGACAATGAAGGTAATTTAGCAGTGATTTCATAGCTGCGCGAGTCTAAATAGCCAGTGAGCTTCTCCGTAGACGCGACGCATAATATACGTACATGCCCAACATTGCTGAGGTGCTCATGAGAAAACCAGCGAAATGAATGATGTTCAACATAAGTCGTGATTGTTGATAGCATGCACAGATTAACCTAATCGAAGTCATGTTGGGGTAAAAGAACTTGATGTGATATTTGGGAAATGAAAACAAATCGTGGAAGGTGATTATGATAGACGATTCCCTTCCCCGGGAGAGCAAACAAACAAGGCGTGTGTGTGTGTGTGTGTGTGTGTGTGTGTGCGTACTTCACCCTGACAGCCCAGCTCAGAGAACACCTGGGCTGGAAATGTCACACTTGTTTTTCTTGAGGGGAATGCTGGGTAAACAAAAGTGTCATTGTGCGTTTCTCTCTCTCTCGGTCTCTCTCTCTTCTCTCTCTCTGTCTCTCTCTCTCTCTCTCTCTCTCTGTCTCCTCTCTCTCTCTCTCTCTCTATCTCTATCTCTGTCTCTCTCTCTCTGCGGGAGTGGGGCAAGGTGCTTGTGAGAGTGTTTGAGAGAGGAAGCAGGAAATACAAGAAAGAGCGTAAATAACGACATTTATCAAGCAGCTGTGTAGGATGAGTGGTACAGACACAACACGCTCTCTCACAGCTCTCAACACCTAATGTGGCCAGTGTCAAAACAAATCACAAGAAAAAGACGATCGTCCAATTACTCTTGTTTGAGAACCAAAACAACTATTCTACCTCGCATATTCGACAAACAAACACTGTACATTAAAGTTACATACACTTCCATGTCACTAAACGTTTTTTAGTGAAAAAACGTAGCAGTGTTAGCGATGTTCTTACACTATACTATTACATTACATTTGTCATTTAGCAGACGCTCTTTTTCAGAGCGACTTACAGTAAGTACAGGGACATTTCCATGAGGCAAGTAGGGTGAATTCAAGTGCCTTTCCCAAGGACACAACGTCATTTTGCATTGCCAGGAATCGAACCGGCAACCTTCTGATTAATAGCCCGATTCCCTAACCGCTACTAATAACGAGGCACAGCGTTGAGTCATACGCGTCTGTATGATCACCGATCAACATAAACGCAGTAGCTAGCTAGCGAGCTAACCGCCGTGTATCTGACGCGAAACGTCGCCGTCTTGTCCCAAATTATAAACGTATCGAAAACTAAAGTCGAGTGGCGAATTGAAACGACGTTGAGGAATAACACCTCTTACAGTTGGCGTGGTTCTGCAGGTTGTTGACTCGTGTGAGGAGTGGAGGAATGCAGAGAGAAAGTGAGCGTATTGTCTGGCGACTCCAGCGTTACTCTGCCCGCTAAAGGACTCTTCTTATCTGTTTGCTCCTGGGCCATATAAATCAGTTGTTAACCCCTTATTACCCTAGAGTAGACAAACAACGTGAATCAAGCAGGTGTCACCTCACACACACACACACACACACAAACGCACACACACACACACCTGGGGTTATTCAACAGGTGAGTTCGGCGGTGGGTGTAATGAGTTGTAGTTTAGAAAGGTGGTGAGTCAGGTCATGTTGGTGAAAGAGGTGGCTGAAAAGCATTAGGCTTATTGCTCAAAAGGGAGGGGTGTCGGTCAGTGACAGCTCATCAATTATACGTTGTTTGGCAATGGGCTTGTTTCGATGACGTTGCGTTAGAGGAACGCGCCTCGCACCTAAATATAACCCTGCCTGTACTCCTCACCCCTGTACGGGGTGCAAAACAAACATCTAGATCTGTTGCACCTCTGACACACACATCTGCCCGTCCTCTGGGTAGGAGGAGCTGGGCTCGATTAAACGATACAGATCGCAGGCAGGGCAGAGGTGAGGTAAGGTGTGTGCGTGGGCAAGAAAGAGATGGATGGATAAAGAGAGAGAGAGAGAGAGAAGGAGAGCGGGTGGGAAGGAGAGCGTGAGCGGTGAGAAGGAGAGAAGGAGAGAGAAGAAAGAGAGGGAAGGAGAGAGAGAGAGAGAGAGCGTCGTTTTAGATTAGGATAGAGACCGTGTCTAGCAAGGAATGCTCCCGCAACCTGCTGTACCATCCAACCTCCTCATCCAACCTCCTCATCCAACCTCCTCATCCAACCTCCTCATCCAACCTCCTCATGACCTCCTCATCCAACCTCCTCATCCAACCTCCTCATCCAACCTCCTCATCCAACCTCTTCATTTGACCTTCTCATCCAACCTCCTCATCCAACCTTCTCATCCAACCTCCTGATCCAACCTCCTCATCCAACCTCCTCATCCAACCTCCTCATCCAACCTCCTCATCCAACCTCTCATCCACCTCTCATCCAACCTCCTCATCCAACCTCCTCATCCAACCTCCTCATCCAACCTCCTCATCCGACCTCCTCATCCAACCTCCTCATCCAACCTCCTCATCCAACCTCTCATCCAACCTCTCATTTGACCTTCTCATCCAACCTCCCGATTCAACCTCCTCACCCTTACAGCACAGTTTGCTGCGCCACACTGCATTACCGCTTCATTTTCAATCGTGTGAGTGTAAATATGAAGCGACACAAACAAACACACACGGTCACACACTCGCACACCCTCGGTCACACGCACACACACACACACACACACACACACAATGCAGACTATATGGGGAAATCAGCCGCCACATTTTAATAGGCCGTCGCTGAATGAACGAATTCAAACTAAATAATTAGCAGTGGAAGACGGCGATACACTGACAAATAGCTAAGTGAAAAAAGGATAATGCTGTCATGATAGATGCCGGGCGCAATACAAATCGTCATTTAATTATGTTCCACGCCAATTATTGCACATTTCGTAAATTAATTACTGATGTATTATCTCAGGGCTAGTAGGAAGCAGTTTTTATCCAAGAATCAGGTATTCATTAAGAATCCATTAATGCAACAGACACGTCAGTCAACCCCAGAGACAAAAGATGATTTCAGAAATCAAATTAGAGGCAAAAACAGCAATGGAGGACGGGCAGCGTTCAACAAAAGGGGAGGTATATTTCTGCGAAGATGGGAAGCAATTGGAGGAGTGTGTGTATGAGCGTGTCAGTGTGTGTGTGTGTGTGTGTGTGTGCCTGTGTCGTGTGTGCCAGTGTGTGTGTGTGCCTGTGTCGTGTGTGCCAGTGTGTGCATCATGT
Source organism: Mallotus villosus (assembly GCA_903064625.1). NCBI lineage: Eukaryota > Metazoa > Chordata > Actinopteri > Osmeriformes > Salangidae > Mallotus > Mallotus villosus. The sequence continues at coordinate 12,014 of CAEFZP010002401.1, read as the reverse complement.
GTATGTGTTTGCACGAGTGTGTGGTGGGGGGTGGGGGGGTATTTTTCCCTCTCCGTTCTCCAGTCCTTCGTCTTTTCAGATCTTTTCATGTCCCTCAGAAAAAGTCTGATTTCCAAGTGTGGCGGCGGCGTCCTTTCAATCGTCCCCGTCTCTGGCTGACTGCCTGTCTTAATGAACGTGACCTCGTCGGTGCGGGGCTACTGCACAAATACCCAGCCAGTTGACAATAATCTTTTTGTCACGTATAGGTGCTTGGCTGCCTCTCCCCCACTACCAGCAAGCAGACACTGACTTATCACAGTGCTGACAAAAAGCTCACTGTCCTTATTTGTTCATCTGTTTCCTCATTGTTCTGCCCCGGCCTTACCTCAGTTCACACACACAATGCGCATCCTCAATGTCTGATTGCTTCATAATTACTTATCCGGGATGCATGCGCCTGTGTGTGTGTGTGTGTATACGTGTGTATGCGTTGTGGGAGTTTGTGTGTACATTGCCATCCTCCTCCTCCTCCTCTTCCTCCCACCGGAGCGCCCGAGGTCAGGTACCCAGGAGAGAGTCTACGTCCAGGTGCACCAGTCTCTCTCCGGTCTCTCCCGGTCTCTCTCCTCCGCCCGTCTCTCCATGGCCCCTCCGCCAGCCCGACATCTGGTCGTGCCCGTATCGCCACGGCGCCGGTGCCCGTATCGCCACGGCGCCCACAGTTCACGGGTACTTAAAGGCTCCTCATCCCCGCAGATACGTTTCTAAGACGTCTTTGCCCCCCCCCCACCCCCCCCCGCAGTGTCTTAAGCACATTAACATAGCCTGCCCTGATCTCCTATCAGCTCTTCTCTCGACAGATTCTCACTACCAGGCCCCAGAAAGCTTAGGGGCCCGTCCTTTTCAATCCACCCCCCTCCACACCCCCCTCCTCCCCAACCCCCTGCCCACCACCTCCTCGCCCCCCACCGACAAGCTTTTCATTACCGAGTTAAGGAACGATCACTTCTCCAGCACGGGCTCCGAACTGATGACCAGCTGGGGTAAGAAGAAGCCGGTGTGTTAGTGAGCATTGTGATGATCTTTTGCCTCTTCCAGAGACACATGGGACGTTACCGTAACTCCTCCTGCACCGCAAGGTCCTGCGGTCGATCCGGAGGGCTCGTGTCATGTTCAGAGTTCACACGTACACGCCTGCACTCAACACACACGCCAAACACACGCCAAACACACGCCAAACACACGCCGACACAAACCACATTACATTGACATTTAGTCATTTAGCAGACGCTCTTATCCAGAGCGACTTACAGTAGTACAGGGACATTCCCCCAGAGGCAAGTAGGGGAATGGCTGCCCAAGGAGACAACGTCATTTAGCACGGCCGGGAATCCAACCGGCAACCTTCAGATTACTAGCCCGATTCCCTAACCGCTCAGTCAGTACATGGACACGTTCCCCACAAATACTGTCAAGGAGCAGAAAGACGCACTCACAAAGTCACAGCAACCATTGTACGTGTCTCTTCACAGCATGTGTTCTTATAAGAGGGGCTCGGGAGGAAGGTTGCACCTGGAGGACTACGCCAGACTACTCAGCTTGTCTTATCAAGACTGGCCCACGGGACACTTTGAAGTGACTGACTGGATGTGGCCCTATCTGTGTCCTGTTTCCTCCTCATCACACCTGCCCACCACCAATCAAAGCATCGCACGGCCATTCATCACCGTAAAGCTGACGAGATGACAGTCTCCCTGTGTGGAAAGGTGAGAAGGTGAGAAGGTGAGAAGGTGTCGCCCTCTTTACTTTGTCTCAGAAGGGTGAGCCGCTGGGATCTGCTTATCGCCGGTCCCTGACGTGCGATCAAACAAACACAGCGTTTTTTCGTAGGAATCGCTAATTAATTGCCGCGCAAGTGGGTCAACGTTACACGCGCACGAGGCGGCCGCTCTTTGAGTCGAGTGTGTGCACGCTCGCACGCTCGAACGCCTGCTCCAACGCTCGTGCACACACAAACATGCCCTCAAACACGCACGCCGAGAGAACAGGACGTTTCGAGGAGCCACTTATAAAATATATTTATATTTCTAAAGTATGTCACAGCAGCAAACAAAATGTGCATATGAATGCATACGCGTGTGCGTGTATGTGAGTGTGTGCTGTGCGTGTGCGTGAGCAGGTAGGTGCGCGGGATTAAGCAGAGCTGGAGAAGCCGAGCAGGGTTGAGAGATAACTGCAGGTTCATTATAGACACCCGCGGTTCCCTCTCTCCTCAACCCCGCGCCACGCTCGGGAGAAACACGCTGATCCATTTCCATATGAACAAGAAAAGGTTCTGAAATCGTGCTGTACGTCTGTGTGTGTGTGTGTGTGTGTGTGAGCATGTGTATGTGTTCAGATGACTGCAGAACCCCAGCTTCCACTACCTATTACCACCCCCCCCCTCCACCAACCCCCCCGCCCCCCCCCACGCACACACACCCAAACACTACCCGAAATTGTAGGCACACACACACACACACACACACACACACACACACACAGAGACATACTCTTTCTTCTCTGTCATCCACCTCCTCTCCTATCACCTTCATTAATACCCTGCACTTTAGACTGGAGGAGAAAACGGTTCAATTATGCCGCCCTAGAAGAAGGCTCACTTTGTGCATTTATTAAGAGGTAATTTGGCTAAGCTGGCTAAATGGAGAGCAGGGGAGGAGTCGCAGAGGAGAGAGAGGAGAGGAGAAGGGGGAAGAGAGGGGGGGAGGCGGCAAAAAAAAAGATGCAGGTCTTCTTCAGACATTAAAGAGAACGTTCTATTCTCTTCTAATCCAAGGAGATGGGAGATGGGCTGGGTTCGGGCTCAGGAGCCTAGATTATTTGTTTATTGGGGGCTGGAGCCGGTGCATTTTTCAGATTTGTAGCATTACCGAGCGAGAGAGGCTAATCGTATATTCCCAACACACAACCCCATTTACAGTTCAAAGAGGAATATATCTCAGTATATTATGATTAGTATTAATATCATAACACTGCCTCGCCGGGGGGAAAGTCTCAGGGGGGGGGGTTGGTATTGTGGCTGCCCAAATATGGTCGTTCTTCAAAACATGACCTCTTCCAAGAGATATAACCCTTTTTTTTTCCATTGAAACTGCTTTGCATTAGGGTTAGCAGTGTTAGTCAGCACTTTTGATTACTTTCTCTCGATTACAGATACTGTAAGCATACTAGAAAAAGCTTACTGTAATCTTGGGGATGGGATATTGTGTGTAGACATGCATGCATGCGCTCTAAGCAGTGTTTTTAGTGGGGTTCCTCTGTCACAATGTTGTTGTGGGTCGTTGTTTGTTCTGAACTGGTCTGATGGGGAAGTTACGAGTCATAACCATTGACAACAGACCAGGTCAAACGGCCAGCTAGCCCCTTTCTCCATGCGGTGAGTAGGAAGGTACTTTAGGATCCCCGAAGGGGTGTTAGAGCAGGTCAGATAAAAGTAAATTCTTACTTCTGCTACGGGTACTACTAATAATAAAAAGGAACAGGTTACCAATACGAAATACCCAGGGCTGTCCACAGGAGTAAAACACACATGTGCAAACAAAACAATTAAGAGAGAGACAGACAGACAGAGAGAGCGTATGCGATTTTTGTTTGATGGGTGAGTGCAGGTTCTGTGTGTTTGTACGTGTGTGTGCATGTGTGTGTCTGTGTGCATGTCTGTGCATGTGGTGTGTCTGTGTGCATGTGTGTGTGTCTGTGTGCATGTGTGTGTGTCTGTGTGCATGTGTGTGTGTCTGTGTGCATGTGTGTGTGTCTGTGTGCACGTGTGTGTGTCTGTGTGCATGTGTGTGTGTCTGTGTGCACGTGTGTGTGTCTGTGTGCATGTGTGTCTGTCTGTGTGCACGTGTGTGTGTTGTGTGTTTGCAGCTGAACAGTTTTCCTTGGCCGGGTGCCACCATCATTTCCCATCTTCGCACATCAATGTGATAAAATCCCAGCTATCTGCACCTGCACCAATTATTATCCAATTAGTAACAAATACCGAGCAATTACTCCCCAACTATCACACAGAGTTCTAAAAGCTTGCAGGAACCCCTGACAGCACTAAAGGAGCGGAGAGCCGCGGTGATCAAAGGCTGGTTAATCAACAGAGTAGAATCTGTTCCTGTCTACCCCAACGACACACTCAACATCTCCCGGGGAAAAGCAGAGACACAGAATCGCCCGTGTTTTGGACGCCAGGCCAGAGTGTGACTGGCCAATCACGGATGTTTGTACATCACCTCGAAAGGAAACGGTCTTTTGAGCATGAGTATCTGGGAGGACGCTGGGCGTTATCGATAATACAAATATTGTTGCCGTTGCTTTGAAAAGGTAATTCTTTTCAATAGAGGAGATTGTTTGGTCACTTAAAGGTTTCTATATCAGCAGTTAACTTTTTAAATGAGCAGACTGGGGAGACTGTAGGGGATACGAGTTTCCGGAGGTTTCTGAGAGCGTGGAGAAGCACAAGAGGTCTGTGGAATGCGAACGAAACTATCTGGTGGTGAAACACTGACATGTGACATGTTAGTCCAGTCATTCTGTCAACACAAGCAACCAGCAGCTCAAGATTACACACAGACCTTCAAAATAACAGTTTTAACTTGAAGACAACTTGTTGGCAAGGCCAGATATTTGCTGATAGGACACCAGTGTGCCTGATAAAGCAAAATAAAATGTAAGAAAGGAAAAAAATGAAGAAAGAAATGGTTTAAAATGTATCAGGTAAAAACTGGAATCCATTCGTATTCACATTCAAATGCTAATCTTATCTGATAAATTGTGTCTCTTCTGCCTTCTCTGTAATGCATGCCAGATAGATTGAAAACAGGGTGGTGGGGGTGAGCCAGACAAGGACAGTGAAAGAGAGTAAGAGAGAGAGAGAGAGAGAGAGAGAGAGAGAGAGAGAGACACAGAGAGAGAGAGAGAGAGAGACCAGAGAGACCAAGAGAGAGAGACCAAGAGAGAGAGACCAAGAGAGAGAGACCAAGAGAGAGAGACCGAGAAGAGAGAGAGAGAGAGAGAGAGAAGAGAGAGAGAGAGACCAAGAGAGAGAGACCGATAGAGAGAGAGACCGAGAGAGAGAGAGAGAGAGATCACCTGAAAGCAACGTTAGACAGGCCAAAGAGTGTGGGGTGAAATCAGGCCCCTCTCCCCAACAATTTAACAACCCAAATGTGACATCACTGTCAAAAGAGACACCCAAATTCAAAGCTGGCAGCGCCTTGATCGCTGTCAAAACAGCAGTTAGAGAGAGCAGTTAGAGAGAGCCGTACGAAGGGGAGAAAGGGAAAACACGTTCAGACATAAAGAAGGGTGTCACTCAGCGCTCTGCTCTGCTCTCCCCTCCTCTCCTCCTTCTCCCCCTTCCTCTCCTCTCCTCCATTCCTCTCCTTTCCTCCCCTCCTCTCTCCCTTCCTCTCTCCCCTCCTCTCCTGTCTCCTTTCCTCCTATAATGAAATTGCAGTTTCCTTCAGGAGACTGTTCAGACTGACAGAGACACTCACAATCTGAACGAGCAACAGGGGGAACAGAATGCTACAGACACACACACACACACACACACACCACACACACACCACACACACACACACACACACCAGCAAGCACAGTCGCTCACAGGCACACGCACACACTCCAGGATGCACAGTCAAACACACACACACACACACACACACACACAGTGTTTTGGAGAGAATGTCAGACAGTAAACGTGCATGTCCTGCAGAGTGTGACACACACAAGCCGGCTTGTCTGCGCTGCTGCTCCGAGGTTCAGAAGCAGCAAGCTCTGAGCCGGGCAATTAATGGACATGAAGACCCACAAGTGGCCTGGCCCGGGGGCAGTGACAAGCCCGGCTCAAAGGGACGATTCACGGCTAATGTGCCGGAGAATTCCCCCCCTCCGTCGTCCGTCCGCTGGAGCCAGATGCATCTGCCGCGATAGGCCGACCCATGTCTGTCTCTGGGCGACGTCCCTTCTCACGCACACGCGGCTCGGACTCCTCCCGACCCCGTCGATCGTTCGCGTAGGGTTTACACATTTTGCTCGTGCGTTTACTGTGATATGTCAAATGCGTCTATGAGGATATCGGAATGACGTAAAACAGAGGAGATCAGGTTGTTTGTACAGCGTAGGGTGTGAAAGATAGAATAGTGTTCTTGGTGTGGGAAGAATGTTCTGAGGGTAGGAGTCCTGCTCTCTGGTCTCAGAGGAGTCAGCCTAGCAAGTGTTTCTTCTTATCGTGCGAGCGGTCACTTATTAACCTGGAGGAATCTACACCTCACACCTCTCCTTCCTCAGTCCTCTCACATCACACACAACTGGCCTGTTTGTTTCTCCTCACCTGCACAACTGAGTTTGTTGTGAAGCTGCTACCTGCCGTATCCTAGCAGCAGCCTATGTGATGTGAGTCACCTCGGAGCGTTTTCGGTTTCTTCTCAGTAGAACGTGCCCCGAAGATCAGTAAAGAACCCCCAAGAAACCCAGAAGAACTGGGTTCCAACCCCCAGATTTGAGGCTAATGAAATCAAAGAACAGCAGGTCGGTGGGGGGTGTTGGGGGGGTGGGATGGTGTGTGTGTGTGTGTGGGGACGGGGGGGGGCACTGCAGCATCACAAGCAATAAGTGTTCTATCCAAAGAGATGGATTTTTTTTCCAGACAACCTCAACGTAACAACCAAATCAGCTTCATTACCACCAAGCCTTGTCCTTTTCCTGCCTCGGGTCAAATGAAATCGCGCGTACGTGTTGTGGTCCATCGGTGGCGAGTGTGTGTGCACGCATGTGTGTGTGTGTGAGTGTGTGTCCCTGGGCTGGAGAGGCAACACACACACACTACTGATCAAAGCAGTTGAGGTGGTGTCCGTATAGATAAAGAAGGATTAACTAGTCCCACTGAGCAAATAATTGCCCTTGCTTTGAAATCCCGCCTTCTGAGGAAACCATACACAACCGCTTCGCCATGGAAACCACTCTCAATTAGACACACTAATACCGGGGATGTGCTGCCGTATGATTGGTGTCCTTAATGGTGCTGTTGATAATGCTAATCAAGGTTTGGGGTGATTGTGTCGGGGTAAGACTTCTGAGGCACCACTCCTTGCCCATGTGCTCACCTTCAATAGAGGTCCTGCTCTGATTGCTTTTCTTATTATCTGTCGATACTCCCTGCACGGTCCACACTGACGCACACGCAGACATACATATCTTACGACAGACACACCTGTGGAAATGCCACAAATCCACCAACCGTTGGAAAACACAGCGATCGCTTCACGAGAAGACTTCACACTTCTTGTAATATGTCCTTGGTTTGAACGAACCTGTGATATTGAACTGGTGATCCGCACACACAGGGACACTCATGGGGGGTGGGGGTGTGGGGTTTTTTTGGGGTTAATACGACCTTTGTTTGAGGGAGGGGTGAAGAAGTACCCCCCTAATCCAGGGTCACACACCCACACACACCACACACCCACCACGCACACACACACACACACACACACATATTTAGGCTCCCCCCCCACTCCAGACCTCAGTTTCAGGGAGTCTGAGAAAAACACACAAAGTAGAGTTCCCTCCAGATTGCTCCATAAGGTTTGCTTAGGGGACTGGGTAGGGTGCTATGTACTTTACACACGCACACACATACACACACCTCTGAACAAACATGCACATCTGTGTGTGTGTGTGTGTGTGGGGTCACGGGAGCCCGGCTGGCCGTTTGATCTGCCTCAGTGTGTACATTCGTTCCCAAAAGCCCAGGCGTGCTCCAACAGGGCTCGATCCCTCCAACGCTAGCGGCTAATTAATTACCCTGAGCAGGGCCAGGCTAGCCGCTAGCTAGTTCAGTGTGTGTGGGTGTGTGTGTGTGTGTGTGTGGTGTGGTGTGTGTGGGTGTGGGGGGCTGAAAGTAATGCACTCGTAATATGCTGTCACTACATCAGCTGTTGTTTTATGTCAGGGTGAAGCTTCGCTCGGTCCAGAAGCAAGACGTTTGATTCCCCGGTGGTTTGTGAAAAAGATCGGTTTGCCTGGAGGTTTTTTGAGCCCAAGGCTGCGTGACTGTCATGGCTTTCTCGTGAAGGAATGAAGAGGAAATGGGAAAAGGTTGTTTAATAAAAGCCAGGCACTTATTGATTGTCAGAGCACAGCATGTGGCCTTCTCTCAACCTTGCATACTGAACTTCACTTTCTCCCACACAGACCCAGGAACAGTGAACTGTGTTTCAGTTCAGCATCTCAATCTGATTCACCGGAGGTTGCTCTGATTGGATGAAACAAGGACAGAAGTCAAAATGCCATGAGATGTGTTGAACTGTTTTTTCCCCCTCCCACGTAGCATCAGACACACACACACACACACACACACACACAGAGTCACACACACACAGTCACACACACACACACACACACACGTCTGACGGAAATTGTTCAACTTGGCACAATGGCCAATCACACGTCAAGATAAACACATCAAATGCCTGTTTTAATTGTTTCGGGCACCGATTGGAATGAAATTAGAATAAAATTGGTCTTTTATACAACTTTCTGTCTTCATAACTGACTCATTCTGACACAATAGAGGAACAGTTTAATTTGTAAATACACAATGGCGGCGTGTCAGTCTTTTGTTGCCAGTGACTCTGCGAAGCACCGGCAAATCTCTCCAAATGCATTATTAATCAGTAGCACACTCTACGTGTACATCATATGAAATAACAGAATGTCATATAGTGCAATTTTACTTGTTACCGGAGTGACTGACTAAGTAGTACATGTCAACGTCATGTTTAAAGACGCGCTGCATGATATCTTTGTCATTAGAGCAATGAAAATCATGCTTAGAGACAACCAGCACGGAGGCCTGTCACAACAACCCTCACAACTCACCGACGACGGCACCGAAAGCTGTAATTTAGGGTAAACCGAATTATGTTGACTTGGAGAACTTTCCCCGGGGGCTGGATCGAGACAAACATGTTCATATGTGGTGGATAGCTTCATGACACAGACTCAGTCCCTCATGCAATATTACAGTTTTTTTTAAAAAACATGCTTGCTGTCGGTGAAAACGATCCCAAAGAAAACCTTTGTGGACGTGTGTTTTGGACACGCACGTTTTTACCAGTCGTGTCAAGAAGGCCGGGGGATGTTAAGGACTCCCAAATGAACCCCCAAACAACGGGGTCATTCAGTAACATCTCACAAGATGACCGACATCCTTCACAGTAACGACAGGATAGCTGCCGGTCGTCTCTTGTGACCCGCGGCAACACGAGCGCTTATAGAAAGTACTTCAGACAGGAACAACAACCTCATCCATAATTGAGCTTTTGAGCGGGGAGAGAATGACTCCACTTCCCTGTCTCTCTCTATCCCTGTTTGAAGAACGAGTGACAAAGCTAGCTCACTGTAGCAAATAGGGGGATTGTGCCTTTAAGGCCTGTTTGTGTCAGGTGATTCCTGCAATGATTATGATCGTTTTCGAGATCTGTTTCGAGATTCGACGAGGTCTCTTGTCCACAGCCATGTTCATGGAGAGTGTGTCCTGAACGAGTTGAACTAACTTATTTGTCAGCGTTGCCAGCTCTCTAAATAGCGGGAGTGGAAGAAAGAGAAGGAGAGAGAAAAGGCTGTCCTTTCACTTTGTCAGAGCATGTGTGTAAAAACCCACAAGTGTGCCTCATTCTCATTCTCTCTCTATCTCTCTCTCCCATTCTCTCTCTCTCTCATTCTCTCTCTCTCTCATTCTCTCTCTCTCATTCTCTCTCTCTCTCTCTCTCTCTCTTTCTCTTCTCTCTCTCTTTCTCTATCTGTCTCTCTCTCTCTCTCTCTGTTTCACCCTGCTGCCCAAATAAAAGGCAGAAATGGGCCAAGCAATGTGGTGACTGTCTGGAGAGAGAAGAGACTGTGGCAGCCAGCCCATGCTGCCCTGCCCAGGACCTGTTTAGCTGCCTGTCTTCCTGCCTGTCTGTCTGCCTGCCTGTTTGTCTGCCTGTCTTTCTGCCTGCTGGTCTGCATGCTGGTCTGCCTGTCTGCCTCCTGCCTGCCTGCCTGCCTGTCTGTCTGCTTTCCTGTGTGTCTCACTGTCTGTCTGTCTGTCTGCCTGCCTGTCTGTGCCAGTGGTCTATTTCGTACAGAAAACAATCAAGCTATTGTAGGATGTCGGCAACAACAACACACATGGCTAGCGCTGTCAGGGTAGGTATAACACTTCTGCTCCATACGAACACCGTCGTATTCCCCCCCCCACACACACACCAAAATACAAATATAAACAGATAAGGCTTTGTGTGACGAGGTATTGGTATTCCTGGGCCCCAGAATACTCTGTAATCTGCTCCTCTCTCTGGGCCGTGGAGAAAACAACCGATCTCTCTCCCGACCGCCCCAGTTCTGAAACCTAATCTACCGTGATGAATTCACGAGATGTTACAATATTTTGCGGCGATTACTTCTGCTCAGCAAGGGTCATATTCTGGGTGTATTCTGGGGCGAGTGATGCTAAATGAGTGTTGCTATTTTGAAAGAGTTCACCCCTCAGATAACGCCCGGCATCAAATCTCATCGCGCCGCTGAAGTACCTTGGCTGTCAGGTGGAATAAAGACATTAAATGAAATCAGCTCGGCACAAATATGTTTAGCATCAGTTTTACTGTGTTTACCACATATTTCCTATTCCCACAATACAAGCAGAAGGAGTGTTCAATTCCAAAGTTCAGGGAAATGGTGTTCTGCGTCTGGGTAATATTTGTTATTTCCCGAGTTGGGAAAAAAAGAGGAAACTTTCTCTGTTTCCAGCTTACTGCAGCTGAGTGAAATGTGTGCCTCGGTTAAGAGGAGAGAGTGAGAAAAAGATTTGGTGGCGAATCCGAAAAGGTTTAATTAATTTTAAATGATGCTGCTTTTGAGAGCGTTAGGGGCTCAGGGCGCTGGAGTGGAAAGCGTTTGGAGTGGCTGGCGCCCATGGCAACCGCGGCTGATCCGACCGAGGGCCCTCCTCAACAGACTCATTTGGAACTCTGACATCAGCACTCTGGAATGTTGGGCTGGGGGTGTCGGAGGGTGTGAGGGGGGAAGAGAGCGGAGCGTTCGGGGGTGGTGGTGGTGGCGGTGGGGGGGCTTGGAGGGGGCAGAGGAGGGCAGGATGGAGGGGTGGGGCAGGTTCTCAGTGGATTGAGGGTCAGGAGGGCCGTGGTGGAGGAGGGGGGGGAGGGAGCAGGGGGTTCAAAGTTAGCCGTTCGGGACAATGCCTCAAAATGGCAACAAACCAACACTGTCACCTCGGTGAATGGGACAATAAGGATTGCAAGTGTAATGCGTCTACAGGGTTACACAGGGCTAAACAGCCAGACTGAGATCAACCTTACAACACACAAGAGACACATCCACTCCACTCTGGCATAAAGACCCACATTAGACCCACATTAGACCCCAGTAGACCCAGTAGAGTCCATTCCATCCCAGTAGACCCGGATGTACACCCACCCCCAATAGAGTCCAGTAGAATCCCGCGAGTAGACTGCAGAGTGCCAGTGATGAACAGAGCTGGGGTGTGCCAGAGGCCCTGCAGCAGCTCAGAGGAGGCCCAGCCTCCCAGGACGAAGGCTGGGGTCTGGCCAGGCCGGGAGGGGGTCGAGGTCGGGGGGGAGGGGGAGGTATGAGCCGAACAGTCCCTTCCTTGTTGCCGTCCTCCAATGCGGCGGTGGCTTATCGCTTACGTGGCCCTACGCGACAACGCGAGCGCTCAGATAAGCAGAGACACAGACGCAGCCTTTATAACGCGCTGCAACACGAGAGCACTCGGCCCCGCCGATGACTGGCAGGAACATCCTCAACCATTTACTCACCCTCCTCCCTCCCTCTCTCCTCCCTCCCTCCCTCCCTCCTCACTCTCTCTCTCTCTCTCTCTCTCTCTCTCTCTCTCGGATGGGTTTTCTCGTACGTCAAGGTGATTGAGGGGGTTGAAAGTTGAAGGACTTTGA
>CAEFZP010002400.1:0-83164 GCA_903064625.1 Mallotus villosus | reverse complement strand
ACAGCCAGCTGGACGAGGGCTCACTGGCTGAGAGAGACGTGCCTGTATGGGGCCGGACTGCGGCGTCATGACAACAACTTCTCAGTCAGGAAGATCACCGGAAGATCTGAGTGAAAGCACTTTTCACTCGAGCCGAAATACTGGCGACCCTTAAAGTGCGTCTGGGTCTATTCTTAGTCTGGGCGGCCAGGACTTCATCTGGGCTCGGTGCATCTGACGAGGAGGTCTTTGACCTCAGTGTGAATCCTTCAATAACTGAGAAGCAACAGGTCTCTCAGCAGGGCAGAAGCCTTCTACCACTCTAACATAACACTAGTAGGAGCAGAGGTGGGTATTTTCTCACTTTCTCACCACATAAAAGGCTGTCTACTTCTTGGTTTATTCACAGTCCTGAACCAAGGCCTCACAAGTTATCAATGCAACGTCCTCCTCTGATTATAAACGGATCACTATGTCCTCATGACTCAATCAACGGCATCCTCTCTCTGAGGTGATTGTGAACGAAGGCGGTTTGACTGTTGATTGATATCAAACAGGCAGGCAGATTAAAAAGAAACAAGCCAAACTGTGCGGAGGTTAGACGCGGTCAGTCAGAGCAGAGCGGGGGAGTGTGGGAGCAGATGGAGGGGGTCATGCCTCTTACTGCGTGCTTTAATTAAACACCGCTGCTAAGTTTAATTGAAGCCTTAATTATATTGAGCTTTCACTTAGCAGCATGTTTGTGGGCATGTGTGTGTAAGCGCGTGTGCGTCATAATAAAGTAAACGTCCCTTTCGCATTGACGAAAAGGAGGGACAAAACCACATCGAGAGGAGAGAGAGAGAGAGCAGCGGGGGTGAACTCACTCATCAATCCTCTGTTCAATCTTCATCTCTCCGTGTTCCTGAATTGATCTGGAAGACAAAAGGAGAGGGGAGTGGGTGTGGCGGGGGACGAACAGAGACAGAAAGACGGGGGGGGAAAGAGAAAGCCATGAGTACAGATGGCCGTGGTAATACCTGTCCCTGTGCTGGTCACAGCTATTGTTCACGCTTTGCTGCAGATCCACACAGCATTGCATGATGGGAAACGGTAATCATTTCAGCCTTGAGTTAATAACTCGCCACATGGAGCGAACCGCAAGTAACCATGCACACAGACGCCCTCCCCGCAACGCAGACACGCTACCCCTCAGACACGACTCCCGCAGCAGACACGCTCCCCGAACCTATCCTCTCCTTCCTGTCCGTCTTAGTGTACCCTCACGTGACAAGGCAATCTCCATAGTCTCCACGGCAATCCCCATCAAAGAAGCAGCAAAGACAAGAAAGCAAGCACGAGCAGTCCAGAAAGCAAGAAAGCCAGCCGACACAAACGAAGAAAGCAAGCAGAAAGAGACAGAAAGAAAGCAAAGAAAGCAAAGCCCTCACTCCCATCCCATCCCTCCCATCCCTCCCTCCATCCCTCCCACCAGCCTCCATGACATCTGTCTATCCACTCGATCCAAATAACAGCACCATGTAGTGTGTGATGTAACCCCATGTCCTTAGACTCTTAGACAGACTGACAGACTGTACACTCCGTCCCCCCACACCCCCCCCCCTCCCCCCCAGACCCCTGCAGGGATTATTAAGCAGCCCAAACAGGTGCTCAGCCTTCCTCCTGTGAATCAAATCAGTCTCCTGCTAGACACATCTCACACCCTCATCCACATAGCAGGGCATATTTACATCCTCATCACTGACACACACACACACACACACACACACACACACTCTCATCCACATAGCGGGGGCATATTTACATCCTCATCACTGACACACACACACACACACACACACCCTCATCCACATAGCGGGCATATTTACATCCTCATCACTAACTTAGAGACACACACACACACACTCTCTTCCTCTCCTCTCCACATCCATGAACAAAACAACACACTGGCACAAACGAGCACCAGCCAAAGCCCCTCATGTAATCCTCTAACTCTGAAGCCTAGTTTTCTGTGGAGTTTTGGGCCGATAACAAGCACTTCTTCGTAGATTGCTGACAGCACCATTCCTAAGGCTACAGGCGAGAGAATGTGATGGAGATGGAAGAAAGAAAGACAGGGAGACAGGAAGGAACGGGGCAATGCCATGAAACAGAACTGGATTCTAATGAAACAGAATTCATACACTCGTTCATTCATGCACTTTCATACCGTTTGAAACCACTAGAATGTGTTCTACTGTACCTCATGTTGGTGTAGGTTCCCCAGACAGCTAGAAGAGAGGAAAGAAAACATCACGTGAGTTACTTTGGATAAATAACAAGACCCCAATGAGCAACGGCTCTAGCCCTGGTCCTATTCAGTCCATCTCACATTGAATCATTTGTGCTTAAGGACTTATGCCTCTCTTACCATACGACATAAATAAATCAATATGTGAACGGGGGAAATGGATAAGCTTCTCTCTCCACTTCTGTTCTGTATGACAGCTCCTGTTTAACAGGGCAGCAGCAGCGTGCGAGTCAGGCCTGAGCTTTAGGGAGAACCCTTCCCGTAACCACACAGAGCCTGTCAGGCTGTCGCCTGGGTTTTCCTCAGCCTGTCAATCAACCAGGGGGATGTAAAGACAGATACCTCTCCCATCAAACCCCAGCAGGAAGGAGTTCTATTTATAAACACTTCACATCTTTTGAAAGGAAGTCTTCCTAACTTCTGGCGGTGAACTTTGTTTAAGGAGTTTGGGATCTGGAGGAGAGCTGGGAGGTGGGAGAGAGAGACAGGGAGAGAGAGAGAGAGAGAGAGAAAGAGAGACAGGGAGAGAGAGAGAGAGACAGGGAGAAAGAGAGAGGGAGAGCGAGAGAGAGCAGAGTGTGTGTGTGTGTGTGACTACGGACACAGAAAAAGGACCAACTTACTTATGGGTTCACACCCAAGCAACCTTTTCAAAACATTGTTTTGTCAGGTCGTGTGTGTCTGATTGCATTATACGACAGATTGCCTGTTCTCATTCCGTTTCCGTTTGCATTAAAGCAGTGCTTTGTACCTCCACTTCCCATAGGAGATTTAGAGAGCAGAGTCTCACCCAGTAGAGTCGCTGGAGGCTAGGGGTGGAGGCTGGAGGATGGGGGGCTGGAGGACGGGGGTTGGAGGATGGGAGCTGGAGGATGGGGGCTGGAGGATGGGGGCTGGAGGATGGGGGCTGGAGGATGGGGGCTGGAGGATAGAGGATGGGGGCTGGAGGATGGGGGCTGGAGGATGGGGGCTGGAGGATAGAGGATGGGGGCTGGAGGAAGGGGGGCTGGAGGATGGGGGCTGGAGGATAGAGGATGGGGGCTGGAGGATAGAGGATGGGGGCTGGAGGATGGGGGCTGGAGGATGGAGTCAGGAATGTGAGACGCTGGGGGTTCAGGACCTGTAGACACTGAGGCTAGGCTCTAAGGAGTTAAGTTTTTTTTAAAGGCTGCTGTGAGGCAGAGAGGCTGGAAGCTGCCAGTGTGTCTGTGTGTGTCAGGCCGTGGGGATAAGTGTGGCTGCGTGCACGGCCATGGGGACGTCTACCAGCTGTGCCGATGGCTCTTGGGCCTCTGCCAAGGCCGGCCGCTCTGGGAGCAGCAGGTAGGAGCCCAGCAGCTCAGAGGGAGAACACGCTGAACTAGGACACATTATCATCCTGCCTCCCATCCTGACCCACATAGGCCTCACCACGCTTCTCTACCCCTCCACTCCTCCTTCTTCCCCCTGCCCGCTGAGAATGAGGCAGTGGCTGGTGCTGGGGTAGGGGCAGGGGCTGAGAATGAGGCAGGGGCTGGTGCTGGGGCAGGGGCAGGGAATGAAGCTGTCTGGATTGGCTTTCTGCAGCTCTTAATTGCGTTTCAGACACTCTCACGTGTCGTTCTGATCTCAAACCTCCATCTGGGACAGATTGAAGCAAAAATCTAAAAAGTATTTGTATTAGTGAATTCCTCCTATTCTTATTCTCTACACACACTCCCCCCACACACTCCCCCCCTCCACCCCCCCCCTAAACACACTCCCCCCCCTCCCTCTCCCTCACTACTTCTCAAGGCCAGAGACACATGCTGAGACAAGGTGTCAGTTCCAAAAGTAATTATTTATTCTCTATTGGGGACAGAATCATAGCATGTTCTTACACAAAGTAAACTATGGATATATGTGTGATTACACTTTCTCAAGTCCTGCTGAACCAATTTACACAGCTTGAGAATGTGGTTCTGGGTAATGGGATTTGTTTTAAGAATAATTGCTCAGTGTTTTGACATGGAAAAGAAACTAATGACAGACAGGAATTAATCAACACCCCACAAACTACCTAAATGTATTACTGTGCATAAAATTTTGATTTTCACAGGGGTTTTTTATATGCTACGCAAGATATACGAGAAAGGTGATTAATCACGGTTGTCACATCTCAGCCACATGGCTATGCACATCTGTGAATTTGTTAATCTTCCATAGTGGAACTAGTATGGGAGTAGTGCTGCGTTTAACTAGTGTATACACTTACTTGAAGTACATAGTGTTTTAACATACTCACAGGCAATGTAGGCGATCAAGGCGAGGGCAACTAGCAGCTTCATCATCCTTCTGTTGAGTCCTGATATCACCCAGAGCACCCGCTTCATCATCTGCTTACTGCAGCATCAGGAACCCCGGAAGCACAGCAGGCTCGGGCTCACAGCATTTTAGTCACCAAAACGCTCGCCTTTCTTCAATCCCTCCGTTCCAGTTATCTTTCCTTGCCCAATCTGTACCTGTTGCTATGTGTGTAACTTGTTGATAAACTGTGAATGTATTTCCCAGGCAAACAGTCCTCCAATCCCCTATACGTGGCCAACTCTCGACTTGCTAGCTAGCTAGCTAATGTTGCTCATCTCTGCCACCATGCATCAAGGTTGTTACTGAATTTAGCTCATTCTGCTTAGTTACGGGTGTAACAATTATGCAGTAGTCATTCATTTGTGTCGTTACTAAATACAGTAGATCTGAATAACTTGAGACATTCACTGGTTGATTGGCCTGCTACACAATTTATCAGCTACCAAAGTTAGCATTTAGCTAACGTTAGCTTGCCAGTCTGAGCCAGCTGCCGACGACATTATCAATATTAATGGCAAGGACTGCTTTGTATGTGTTTTTATAAGCCTAATCATATGCATTGGCCATGGTATAAGAATGTAAACGAATAGTTATCTTATCTTTCCACTAACGCTCGCATAACGAAGTTTATTTCCCTCTTGAGTCGAAGATATTCCAAGCAAGCGATTATTCCATGCATCGATTGAGGAGCCTGCCGCGATAGCGACTATGTCACTCGTTAAACTTAGTTTGGACGCCTCGTCATAAAATAATTTGTAATATTTTTTCACTTGCACTTAATTAAAACAGAATTGCAAACGTTAAACTACTGAATACATTTTTACCGAAACCCTGCGTAATCATTATTCACTCAGGTAAGATGTGTCGATTTCCGCTGCATTCACCTCATGCACAGAGACTTATTCATAAACTCATGCCTTGGTCTGCTGATGCGCACTTGAGTAATTTTCCATTTAACTAGTGCGCTGCTTTTCGGAGCCTATTCATTGTTTCTATGTGAAAAGAATGTCACCGTTCGGCATTTTTCTTTTTACATTTTTGACAGAATAACACATAAACAACTTTTTTTACGTGCAATATGCAGTGAATTGAGCCTTAACAATGGCTGACTAATATGACTATGATGATTCGATCAGATACATTATTATACTTTGTCTGAATCCAATTATATTCCTATCATACCAGCCTAATGAATAGGTATCTCCATACATTTATATTACATTTAGTCATTTAGCAGACGCTCTTATCCAGAGCGACTACGGTAAAGGGACATTCTCCCCGAGGCAGTAGGGTGAAGTGCCTTGCCCAAGGACACAACGTCATTTGGCACGACATAGACACGACATAGACATAATTGCCTAGCTTTCCACTTCATAAATAGTACAGTCAATGGAATCTGTAGGATGTGTAATATTGAATGAGAATGAGTTATCCTAGAGTAGGTCACTGATGAGTTTAACACATTCACGAGGTTGATGGGAAGTTTTGCATCAGTCATCAGGCCAAATTGTTTAACGGAACCGTTTACATCCCACTCTCACTAATGTGTTTTTAGGACGAGGTTGTGAGTGAGTGCTGTCCTGTGATCCTGGTGTTTGGGACAAGGACACCAACTAGATGAACAGTGTGAGTTTGGCTGCAAGAATAAATAAATAAATAAACAAAGGTTAATGAACTTGGTCAAAGACTCTTGAACGTTCTCAGAATTGATCGGAACCTCGTTAGCTATTCCATTGACTCCAAAAATAAATCTCTCTTCCCACCTGGACACCTGGCTGTTTTGCTGGCAGCTTGATAAAAAAAAACAGCCATATCCACTCTCTTCACCCCTCTCTTCAGAGCCTCTTGGATCTGTTTGTACCTTCTGAATGTACTGTAATCCCTGTCAAGCTGTGGAACTCTGTACCCACTCCATTCCTCCTTAGTGCCGTTCCCCTCAAGTGTTCTTATTCCTCATTAACACTTGAACTCTGCCACATTAAAAGTATGAAGGCTGTCAACAGAGGTGTACTGAATCATCAGGCAATCTGTCTGAATGCAGAGAGAGGAGGTGTGCGTGTGTGGGGGTGGATTTAAATAATCCAACGTGTTTCTATTTAACTCATGTAGCACTTTGAGTACATATATAGACCTGAAGTCTATCCCTAAATGGTCTTTGCTTTGCTCAACATACACACACACACAGACACACACTCACACAAGCCTATAACCAGCATCTGTATTTTGTCAAACCACAAACGTAAATCAGACATTTTAACATTGGGAGATGGTAAAATATTGCGTGTGCTTTCTCTAAATCCAGCCCCTAGGTACCTACACCTTAACCTGCACACACACTCACACACCCTATCTGCTTTTGAGAGATCTCCAGAAGAATGTGTAGTCCACGCCTTAAGAAGGATGTGTAGTTAGTCATACCTTGTCTTTTTCTTAATTAATCTAATTAATCCTGAATTTTCCTCAGGATTAATAAAGTTAAATGAACTTCAACGTAACTGGATCATCAAACCTTTGACTAATAATGAGCCCAGACACCAAATCTAATGTGTGGGCGTGTGGTTGTGTGACTCGATTGGAAATTCAAGATGAGTCCAGATTGGTGCATGTCGGCTTGCAGTCATGGTGTAAAGGCATATCTCTACCACACAGGAATCCTTGCTCTTGGGCTTGGCAGACCCACTGACATGTTAACCTCTGAATACATTAGAGATCCAGGCCTCTAGCTTTGCCCTGAGATCTCATAGGTATGCTGCCCCATACGGAGACTCGCTCCTGGGGTCTGAGGGGAATGGAGGCTTGGTGGGGTTTGGGGAGAAGCAGAACCGATATACCCATTTCCTGGTCCAAATTATCACCCCGCTGACAGAAGCCATTTGAATTATTGCAGTGAATTTGTAAAAATAGGTCAACATTTTGACTTGAGTCCGGTGGGGCCTTGAACTGTCCCTGTTGAGTTACAGGAGGTATTCCTGCATGAGTCGACCTGTTGTCCCTGTGTTGTACAGCTATCCTCTGGGGGATTAAGTGTGATTCATGTGGATGGACTTTCTATGGGGAGGTGGAGAAGGACAGATTAACATAAAAAACAGTACCTTAAATAAATATGTTGTAGGCTTGGTATCTGAGTAGGTGTGTATGTTTTACACAGTGAACGCACTTGTAAGTCACACATATGCGTCACCAGATGAACATACAGTGTTTTGATACAATGACATGCAATCAAAATCATCACAAATCAGACGAAGGTCACCTCAACTCAAGCAGGGTCCCCTGCCCCTCAGTTCTACAGTTCTTGTGCTGGAATCTGGAACACAGAAGAATATATGGTGGGCGGATGCAGGTCATTGTAATGGTGGTGAAAAGTGTGTATGGGTTTGTGTAAATGTGTGGGCTGAGAATGTGGGGTGAGAGAGAGAGAGAGAGAGAGAGAGAGAGAGAGAGAGAGGGGTGAGTCCTAACTGGTGTGTCCTAACTGGTGAGTCCTAACTGGTGAGTCCTAACTGGTGAGTCCTAACTGGTAAGTCCTAACTGGTGTGTCCTAACTGGTGAGTCCTAACTGGTGAGTCCTAACTGGTGTGTCCTAACTGGTGTCTAACTGGTGTCCTAACTGGTGTGTCCTAACTGGTGAGTCCTAACTGGTGTGTCCTAACTGGTGAGTCCTAACTGGTGAGTCCTAACTGGTGTGTCCTAACTGGTGAGTCCTAACTGGTGAGTCCTAACTGGTTAGTCCTAACTGGTGAGTCCTATCTGGTGTGTCACCACAGGTGGACAGTATCTGGTGTGTCCTAACAGGTGTTGTCATAATTGATGATGTACTAAGGACGTAGAGAGGCCTCTCCTGTGACCTAGTTCCACCCAGTCTCAAAGATGATCGTCCTCATGCTCTGGCCCGCAGTCTGAATGTCTCAGCCGTCTGATTGGCTGGTGATGAGTGATGACACATCCTACCTCAGGTTCCTCTAAGTCATCCCTGTCTCTCTGGGATCACCCGGGAAAGTACAGCAAGTGTGTGAGTGACGTCCTTGTCCTTCTCTGGCATTTAAGAGACCAGCCGGTATCAATACTATAGGCATATATTGGTGTAGCCAAACGAGAGCGACCTCTTGCAGAACCCTGAAGTCCCAAGCATCGATATGTAAGATCATCCCTCCATCCTCTCTTCATCGACATAATGAGGAAGACATACCAGCGTTCTACCAGAGACACCGTTCATCATTTTTTAATCACCAGCACCTTTGAGACACCTCATGTGCTCACCACCCTGTCATTAAGGCTTTTACACCGATGTTCCAGTCAATACAATAAAAATGCTATTATAGCATGTGACAGCGACCGTCCCCTGTGTCTGCCTTCATCACTGCTCCCAATAAATAATATAGGATTTGTGCCTTGTCCGTGATTGGAATTTTCTTAGAAACTATGATTATGTGATCCATGGCCATCATTTCCATGCTTTTGTATCGACAACTTTCATAAGATGCTTGTTTATTTATGATCTCAGGTGATAGATGATGTGGTGGTGAACTTCATGCATTGATTATATGGTAACAGGTTTTAAAGACTTGATCAGGTTTTAATGTCTTTACGCCTTCTACCCTGAGAGAGGAAATTTCACCAAAAGTGTACAGTAGGTTTAGCTGACATAAAACCAGTGTTTGTCCTGACTTTATGCGTTCCCCAGAGACAACAGGGTACACACATATATGTTCCAAGCGAGGGTGTGAATGCAACTTTGGCACCTTCATTTGCAAGTAGTGTCAAACACTATATTTTTACGTACATTTCCGTACGCATTGTACTGCACTGCATTCACGGTAATTGCTGCTTTCTGTGGCAATCATTATTCAAATCTGAATCCCCTTTAAATGTCACGGATCATTTGAAAGCAACAGTCATTTGTGGGTTTGTTAAACCATCCTTGTGCTGAGTTCTTTATCTGCCCACAACCAGAGATTTAATCTGCCTAGTAACAACACTGCGCTGCTGGTCGCCATGACAGCGGTCGTGAATACATACACAGTTTGGCTGTGACTCATATTGCCTTTTCCTTTTCTTCTTGCTGTCATTCCACTGAAAAACGATGTCATTACAGTGCTTTTAAAAGTAATTTTAGATTAGTCTGAAAGAAACTTTAAAATGAATCATAAATAAATTACCATAGATTTGAAGTTATCAGCACACTCTTTAATCTCTACTTCTACCATTAGATCTCTATCTCTATTATCTGCGTCACCATATTGTTTTCCTTGTATCTGTTCCGACAGTATCTGTATATCCACCTCTCTGCCTCTCCTTCTACGGCCAGCTCCTTCGATTCCCCTCTTCTATCCATCCCTCCATCTTCTCCACCGCTCTGGCATATCACATACATTAAATAAGGATCCATTTAGAGTATTCTAGCTCTTCAGAATCATAACAAACATCTGACAAGGTTGTCTGTTTTAGAGGCCTCTCTTCTCTTATTTCAGGGGGTCAGATCGCTGAGCGGTTAGGGAATCTGGCTATTAATCAGAAGGTTGCAGGTTTGATTCTTGGCCGTGCAAATGACGTTGTTTCTTTGGGCAAGGCACTTGAACCTACTTGCCTCGGGGAGTATGTCCCTGTACTTACTGTAAGTCCCTCTGGATAAGAACATCTGCTAAATGACTAAATGTAAATTTAATGTAAAATGTATTTGTCTTCCTCAAACACCATGGCAACAGTTTTTCATCGGCCACACAAATGGACACATACACTCACCCACACACTCACTCACTCACTCACTCACTCACTCACCCACACACATTCAACAGCAGTTGAAATTAGAGTTGACTTCGAAATAGTTCCCGAATGTTTGAACACGATCGCATAGACTCACTTTGCTTTGTTCAGATTTGGCTGGGTCAAGTATGTCTTTGTCCTTTGGTTTTGAAACTTTCTTAAAAAAAAATAATGTTCTCGGAAAAACATTCAATGTGCTCTCTTTGGATACAGTAATCTAATCCTCCATGATCTCCACCATCAAGTCTCTACAAGCTATGTAACCAGAAAAAGCATAGATACTCACACACAAACACACACACACACACACACACACACACACACACACACACACACACCCTCCAATCCCTCATACATCTGTAATTTGCACAGATACACAAACAAACACATCAAACCCAGAAGTCCGTCAGTGTAGTTACTCCTTAATCAGGGCCCGGGTGGGCAGGCACTCTTGCTGAGAGAAGCTGATGGTTTGATTGGCCATAAGTACTGCCTACCTCTTGAAGTCCCTCTTGTTTTCTGTTTACATGTTCACACCATCAAGTAAACCTAAAGATTATTCCATTTGATATGGAGAACTGGAGTAGAGAACCCAAAGTGTTTACTATTTGATCTCCTAACCGATCTTTAATAACACGCTGGTTCAGATACACAGATATACTTTCTTGTCTTGATTGCCTGCTGCAACATCACACTTACAAGCATGGACACACGAACACACACATAGAGACACACACAGACACACACAGACACACACAGACACACACAGTAAGGGCAGACATACAATTTCTCTCTTTCACCGGTGTCTACTCTCTGTCTTTCTCCATCTCTTTCTAATAACTCATTTAGGTGAAAATCAACGTGCCAATGTTCTTTTAACCCTTGACTTCAATCCAGGCCCTTGCCTCAGGTGGACGGATTGGCCTTCACCTGCCATGCTGTGCGCCGCTCATGCAAACAGACGTAATGACCTGTTCTGCAGCCTGACTCTCTGTCGGGCTGTCTGGGTGTCTGGGTGTCTGTGAGGTCATTGGTCAAGCACATTATCCTGCCAGCCAACCAACCTGGGCTGCGTTTCCCGATAATGATGGATCGTTGCAACGATCGAGCAAAAAACGAAACCATCAATATTTCTTACATTTACATTTACATTTACATTTATTCATTTAGCAGACGCTTTTATCCAAAGCGACTTCCACGAGAGAGCTTTACAAAAGTGCATAGGTCACTGATCATAACAACGAGATATCTCCAACATTGCAAGTAGTCAAACATGAATCATACATTGTGAAAAAAAACAAAAATAAGTGCCAAAGGGAAAAATCACAAGAGCATGAAGTTAAACAAGTTACAATTGGACAACATGAATCTAAAAGTGCACCTGTGGACGAGCAAACAACAGTAAACTACCTCACAGCGAGTACAATAATTTTAATCAGTTACAGCTAACCAACAAGAGCAGCAGCTCTCTAAGTCAGAGTCCTTGTGATCCTGGAAGAAACTAACATCATGTCCAGCAGATCTTTCCTAAGTACCGTTGTATTCCCGGAACAAGTGTGTCTTGAGCCTATTCTTGAAGGTGGGGAGACAGTCAGTGTCTCTGATGGAGGTGGGGAGTTGATTCCACCACTGGGGGGCCAGACAGGGGAAGAGCTTGTGTTGGGACCGGGCGGTCTTGAGCGGTGGGACCACCAGACGGTTGTCAGAGGAGGACCGAAGGTGGCGGGAGGGGGTGTAGGGCTGGAGGAGAGACTTGATGTAGTCGGGTGCAGTCCCATTCACCGCTCGGAAGGTCAGTACCAGGGTCTTGAATCTGATACGGGCCGTGACGGGCAGCCAAACATCTTACGTTTCCCCAAACATGCTCGTAAGGGATAGGCTAATCCATGCGCTTTCAAGAGCTACATATTTTCAAGAGACACTTTAGCTGTCTTTGGGAACGGCCCGTAAAACTAAGATTCGTCGTACGATAGATTCTAAAATCAATTTAGGTTTACGACGCTTTCGGGAAATGCAGCAATGGTCACTGTAATGTAAGAGTCAATCTGCCTAATTAACACAGGATGATTCAACAGACAAGCCTAATGAGGACAGCGTTCTCCGGTCTCTCACTGTGGCCTAGTCCCTCATCCCAGTGGCCTAGTCCCTCATCCCAGTGGCCACAGTCAGAATCGGGATCAGACGTAATCCCTGTCGAAATGGAATTGATCAGATTATACACACGAGAAAACAGGTTGTATCATATATCTGTCCTCGTGTTCTTTCAGTGAAAGGTGAAAGGGACACATGTGCAATCAAGCACGTGTGTGTCATTGGGATATTGAATCAAATAGAGTATGGCTATATATTTCTGCTCACCACCACCACAACCCTCTCCAACCCTCACTCTCTTTGTTCTCTCAGGGCTTCACGGTGTTAGTTTTGGTATTAGTAATAGTTAGGTATTAGTAATGATGGCGAAAGCCTTTTGTCAATTACGCTGATTTGACGGGTATATTTTGGCAGAATGTCAAAGATAATGACTTCTAATGGAGGACCACTGGGAACAACTATCGCCGTGGAAATGATGGAGATTATGGTTATGATTATAATGATTATAGTTTATCTCTTTCTCTTTTCATATTACCCTTCTACACCACCCCCCCACCTTCCCACACACACAAACCTTCCCACACACACACACACCTTCCCACACACACACAAGTTTTCCCTGCAAACACAACGTGAGGAGACTGGTCCATCCACATTGTCTGAGCAGCCAACAGCTGAACATCGTCCCTCCAATATAGAACGAGATAACAGCAGTAAGCCGCAGAGCAGAGCTCCACGCGCTCGGCACACGCCTCGGCACGCGCTTCCAATACAAACGGAGGAGGAACAGAGTTTTTATTATTTATATTACTGTCAACCTCTCCCACCTGTTGCCCTAGTTGGAAGAGAGAAGAGAGAAAAAGTTAGGGATGATGTGTGTATGTGCGTGTTACGGTGTGTGTGATGGTGTGTGTGTGTGTGTGACGGTGTGTGTGCGTGATGGTGTGTGTTACGGTGTGTGTTTGTGTGTGTGACGGTGTGTGTGATGGTGTGTGTGTGTGACGGTGTGTGTGTGTGACGGTGTGTGTGTGTGTGTGTGACTCCTTTGTTTCTCATCTTGTTCTTCACTGTAGTCTTTATGATCCTGAACAGATGCTGGGGAGTGAGATCAGATCAGGGAGTCAGATGGCCTAGCGGTTAGGGAATCGGGCTATTCATCCGAAGGTTGCTATATGACGGTTGCAATATGACGTTGTCTCCTTGGGCAAGGCACTTCACCCTACTTTCCTCAGGGTAATGTCCCTGTACTTACTGTAAGTCGTTCTGGATAAAAGCGTCTGCTAAATGACTAAATGTAAATATCATCAGACTTTCATCATGCCAAGGACCTTTTACACGGAGAGCAGAACTCTCTACGGGAGCACATTAGTAAACAGGTCGGCTACGAAGGATAACGACTGGATAATTACTGGATGTTCATGGTCAATTCTGCGGAATAATTCATACATTTCAATTTTATAGATAGTTAAAGAGGGAGCTAATTTGATTTGGAATGAGTACAAAATATGGGGGCCCCATAGCACTCTGTGTTGACAACTAGCCCTCTGTTCAGCTCCTTTTCAGCTATAGCTACACTGCAGTCTTTTGGTATTGTGTATTTTTTATATTCTTAATCTGTATGCATTATTTTCCTTTTGTAAATGTTTATTCCTTTTTTTTGATCAGTGACCTATTTTGATTGTAATATTTTAGCCTATTTCCTCTTCTTGCCTGGTTCAGTGTCGCCCTTTCCACTTCTACTCAGTCCCCTTTCAGATTCTACCTGCCTACTACCAACTTTTTTCTCTCCTTTTCCTGAGGATAATTGCATTCAAATAGTCTCACCCAGTCTTTCATGCAGTGAATTTGTTGACTCAGAATATGGCTTGAATTGACCACACACACATGCACAGGTCTATTGACTTTTGTTTGATGTTATTTATTCATGTTTTGAGTGTATGTCAGTGTGTGTGTGTGAGAGAGGGAGAGAGAAAGAGAGAGTGCGTGTTTTTATTTGTAAGCGTTTCTAAGGCAACCGCTAAAGCTGTCACTCTCCCATTCACTTTCTAAAACTGCAGGTAAGCTGGAAACACCGCACAGCCTTGTTATCAAACCGCTAGCTTTTCGTTTCGCAGCGAGGCCAAAGCAATGTTGAAGGCGTTCGTTATCTGGACTTTCTCAGTTTGAGCCGGGCGGCTGGGTGAGAGAGAATGAGAGAGAGAGGGAAAAAAGAGGAAGAGAGAGAGAGAGATCTGGGCCCATTGAAAGGCACGGAGAAGTTAGAATGAACCAGCCCCCTCATCATCTTCGCTTGGTTGGCCTTTCTCTCGGCCACACGGTGACTTGACAGCACAATCTCCCCCACACACCCAGAGCACTGATGGAAACCCTCTACTCCAGAATTACACTTTCCAATCACTCAAGATTTCCTTATTCTTTTTGTGTGCTTCTTGGCGGGTCTGCCTTGCCAGAGCGATCGATATGTCCCAGTGAGAAATACAGTACCTGGATGACTGAATAATCCTACACATTTATGAACCCAGAGTACTGTAATTACATCTGTGTTATTTTCCGGTATTAACCATGGGCTTGTCAAAGAGGGTTCCATCATTCTTCTACCTACAGCTCAGCTCTGACGACTACTGTATGCTATGACTAGATGTCTTTGTGTGTTGTGTGAGCGTGTGCTGCCCTGGGTGCTTGTGTACTTGTGTACAGTGGGTTTGTATGTGTGTGCGTGTGGGTGTGTGGGTGTGTAGAGTGTGTGTTGTGTGAGCGTGTGCTGCCCTGGGTGCTTGTGTGCTTGTCGGAAACCTCTCAGGCATATGTGCTTAATCAAAGTTTGGCTATGTTGAGGTTCAAATTCATTCCACTGGTATGCTTTCCAAATCACTTCTAGAGTCTCAACTCAAAACACTTTCTCTGCACATCTCACTAGGCTCCAATTACCTTGTCTTCTTGCCTTATTGCCTTCTCTACATAAGCACATCATTGTGTTTCTGGTGGATTTTGTTTTTGTCAGACGCACATTAAGTTGAGATATGTAAAACTTCTCTCAAAGAGTTCTGGTGTCTGGGTCTGCAGGAGTCTGATCCCAGCTCTGCAAAGACACAGGGAATTAATTATGAAATAAAATTATACATTAAATAACAGATACCTGTACTTAGAAAACCAGATCGACATCAGAATGCACAAGGATGTGTGTTTTGAGGAAAGAACCACAGTACCTGTGAAGGGAATACCCAAAGAAAGCACAGCAGGAAATTAAGCACACCTGCTGTGAAGCACACACACACAGCGCACACACACACACACACACACACAGCACACCTACTGTGAAGCACACACACACACAGCACACACACACACACAGCACACCTGCTGTGAAGCACACACACACACACACAGCACACACACACACCTGCTGTGAAGCACACACACACACAACACACAACACACAGGTAAGCACACACACCGACACACGTGGGTAAGCAAGCACACTCCCATTCACACACTGCACACACTAAGTCTCTCTCGGCACGCACACAAACGCGCACAGCTTCAACTGGATGTTAGAGAAGGCGAAGGAGTGACATTACAGTAAAGTGTGACAGAAAATGTCCCCTGTCTGACACCCCAGACACAAGGACATTAGAAGGAAAGAGAGGGGAACGAGCGTCCCCGTCTCCTTTAGGGAGACTCTCTTTCAGTGAGGCCATTAGAGCAGGATGGAAGGGAACATTAATCAGCGGGCTATTCCGGAAAACCACCCATCTGTCGGTGGAGGTGTGTGCTACTGTGTTAGTGTGTTGTTTGGTAATGAACCAGCAGACAGCTGCTAATGGAGGTAGGACACCTAAGTGGAGCTTCATTAGTGGGTCTGGTCCAATCCTCCCTAGACGAATCATGGCTTACTGATGTTCCTTTCCCCCCCCTTAACCTTCTCTCTTCGTCGGGGCGCCCGAGAGCTGTGTGGCCCGGCACCTGGAAGGTCAACGACTGGATGTACAATCTCCGTGCTCGTTTAGACTGGCACAGCCCACCTCTCGATTCTAGAGAACAATCGCATGTGCGAGTTTGGGGAGATGGGGTGGGGAGGGGTGTCGGAAAGAGCAAGAGAAAGAGAAAGAGAAAGGAGAAAGAGAAAGAGAAAGAGAAGAGAAAGAGAAAGAGGAGAAAGAGAAGAGAAAGAGAAAGAGAAACGAGAAAGAGAAAGAGAAAGAGAAAGAGAAAGAGAAAGAGAAAGAGAAACGATGCAAATGCAGCACAGAGAACAGCGTCACTAGACAAAAGCCAAAAAGCAAAAGCCCCTCTCCCACTCCCCTCCCCCCTCCCCCTCACCTCTCCCTCTCCCTCTCTCTCTCCGTTTGGAGCACCCTCTCATCCTCTGATCCAGATGCAGCCAGACCCAGATTCAGAACAGCAGTGCCAGTAGTCATGGGCACCAGGACCACTGCCAGCCTGTGACAGACTGCCACCTCTCAAGGGGGGCAAACAGCCTGAAGGGTGCATTCATTTGATGAACAGTGAAGGAGACTGGCCACTTTAAACCTTCATTACCATAAGAAGTGGAGGAAGGGGAACATGCAGCATTTCTGTTAGGGATTTGCTATGTAACTTGTTGAGGTTACAGGTTTTAAAAAGATCCAAAGGGAAAGGGGGCGAGAGAGAGAGTGAGAGAGGAGAGAGAGAGAGAGAGAGAGAATGAGAGAGCTAATGAGAGCCAAGAGACAAGATTGCGAATGATGAAATGCTCTAAGTGGATGAGACAAATGTCAGATGATGCTATATATGTTCCCCCCTGTCTATGTTCACTACCGTCTGGAGAGAGAGAGAGAGACGAGAGAGAGAGAAGAGAGAGAGAGAGAGACA
This sequence comes from Mallotus villosus, assembly GCA_903064625.1. Classification (NCBI taxonomy): domain Eukaryota; kingdom Metazoa; phylum Chordata; class Actinopteri; order Osmeriformes; family Salangidae; genus Mallotus; species Mallotus villosus. The sequence goes on along the minus strand of CAEFZP010002400.1, from coordinate 65,868 downwards.
AAGAGAGAGAGAGAGAGAGAGAGAGAGAGAGAGAGAGACAGAGAGAGAGACAGAGAGACAGAGAGACAGAGAGACAGAGAGACAGAGACGAGAGAAAGAAATACAGAGTGAGGGGGGGGACAGAAAGGAAATGGAAGAGAGGGACAGAGGTCACTGTCTTTTTCCCCGATGGCAACTGGGTGAAGGTAGGATTTGGCGTGCGTGGTGTTTTTATAAGGCTCAGATGACAATGACTGACGATGGCGTTCAGATGTTCAAGCTGAGGCGAGAGGCTTCTGACATGGCTGACCCACTGAGGCTACATATAGATAACCTGTTATGGGATTCCATCAAGGCTTCCAACCATATTCAGCACTGTCCCTCTCTCTCCAACTGGCCATGTTGGCGTCTGTATACTGATTTGACAAATACTAGAAGAATGAAGGTCTAACTCTGACATTTTGACATTAATTATTTCTCGGAAGGAACTTGTGATTTGATGTTGATTTAATTCGATTTTGACAGTTCCTGATGATCTCTGATTACTGTGATGTGCACACACACCCCACTTCAGATCGCTTCTTTTATACCTTCTTCCATTATGGAAGAATGCACTAACAACCGGACCCTGTTCCCATGACAATGCCAGAGTATAGGGCGAGGGGACAGTTCTGGCACCTGGCTGTCTCCACTAGAATCCAGCTCTCCACATTCTCCACTAGAATGGGCCGATCCCTCCTTACAGCTTGAACCGAATGGAACGCCTTCTTCACGACCAGTTTATTAGTACCCAGGTATTGCAAACAGTGGGAAGGCCACTGTACGAAAGCGGTTATTTGTATTACCTTGTACCTTGTGTGACAGACCTTGGCAGTCTCTTCTTTTTAAGAGAAGCTCTGAATCATGGTAGAAACCCTCCCCGTGGACACTCTCTCCTAGTTTTAGCCGTAATAGTCCAGTACAGAATGTATTCTTTGTTTTTAAACTGAGGTCACTGAGGTGCCGACAAGCTACTTTTGTACACTCCCCGGTCACGCTGTATACGTACAGGTGATAGCCTGGTCACGCTGTACAGGTGATAGCCCGGTCACGCTGTATACGTACAGGTGATAGCCTGGTCACGCTGTACAGGTGATAGCCCGGTCACGCTGTATACGTACAGGTGATAGCCTGGTCACGCTGTACAGGTGATAGCCCGGTCACGCTGTATACGTACAGGTGATAGCCTGTTCACGCTGTACAGGTGATAGCCCGGTCACGCTGTATACGTACAGGTGATAGCCTGGTCACGCTGTACAGGTGATAGCCCGGTCACGCTGTATACGTACAGGTGATAGCCTGGTCACGCTGTACAGGTGATAGCCCGGTCACGCTGTATACGTACAGGTGATAGCCTGGTCACGCTGTACAGGTGATAGCCCGGTCCTGCTGTATACGTACAGGTGATAGCCTGGTCACGCTGTCTACGTACAGGTGATAGAGCCTTGTCAGTTGCTGGTCCTAGGCTGTGGAATCAACTTCCCCTTTCTATCAGGCAGGCTCCTTCATTGTCCGTTTTTACATCCAAACTTAAAACGCACTAATATACACTAGGGTTTCCCTCTACCTCTTGAGTTGTGATGTTATTTATTTGACTGTTATTGACTGTTTGTATTTAGTTTTTACTATGTATTTTATGGTGTCTTTTTAATTATAATTGTTTTGTGCTTTTGTTCGGCACCTCTGTCAGCCTTGCTGTGTTAAAGTGTGCTTTAGAAATAACATTTACTTACTTACTTACTATAGACTGCAGTGACACTAAGAGCTTGCTTCCTGTATCCACCAGACAAGTAAATAGGTTATGCATTTGAATACAGTAATACACCTGCCTTTTATAGAGCATAACAGGAAATGAGGGGATCCAGTTAGATTATGGATAATGGATCTTATGATAAGTGTGGACCAGTAAGAGGCCTCAGCTGTCGTGGTGTGACCGTGCAACTCTAAAAGCGCCCTCCTCCTGAGGTCATTCCCATAGTAGCATGTCAGTGTCATGAGCTCACCGTCTTAGCGCTAACTGAGATAGAAGGGTGTGAACACATTTTATTTGTGTCTGACTGCATGTGAACATATGTGTGCGTGTGTGTGTGTGTGTGTGTGTGTGTGTGTGTGTGAGTGTGTGTGTGTGTGTGAAAGGGAGAGATGGCAAAAGTGAACTTGTGTATGCCTGCCTACCACACAGACAGTACCCTTGCACACATCTCTGACCCTTCACAACAGCATCTCAATGTGGCCTTGGCCTAATCAGTTGTTGCCCAAGACAGGTGTGACTCAAATGTCCAGAGAAAACCATCACCTCCCTTCTCCTTCTCCTTCTCCTGTCCTGTCCTGTCCTGTCCTGTCCTTATGTCTCCTGTCCTCTCCTATCTCCTCTACTGTCCTCACCCCTTTTCCCCTTTCCCCATATCTCCTCTCTTGTCTTCTCCCCTCCCAATATCTCCTCTCTTGTCTTCTCCCCTCCTCATATCTCTTCCCCTACCCCCTCCTCTCTTTCCCTGTCCGTGTCCTTCCTTCTCCTGTCTGTTCTCTACCCGAACATTGTAACTCACACGTACAATTCCAATCTATTCTAATGAGGAATGCTAATCAACATTAACAAGCAGCCAAGCTCTGGGACCACTATAGCAGGGAAACAGTCTGAGGCAGGGCCAACAGTAATCACCGCTATTATTTTAATTTACATTTTCTAATTCTGAAAAATGTGTGCAGTCCCCATGATGGTGCCAGTTGTAAAAGTAGTTAGGAGTCAGGTTTTAAAGGTATATAGTTTTTCTGCAAGGGCAGCACACTTCTCTCTTCTCTCTCTCTCTCTTGCTCTCTTTCCACCTCTTGCGCACCCTATGAAATTGAAATTTCTCTTTTCAAATGTTCACTTTTGACTGATTCTGATGGATTTATTTCCTCTCTCTCACTCTCGGCTCCTCTCTCTCTCGGCTCCTCCCTCTCTCTCTCTCTCTCTCTCTCTCTCTCTCTCTCTCTCTCTGTCTGTCTCTTCTTCTCCCTCTCTCTCTCTCTCTTTCTATCTCTTTTATTCTCATGCGTTCTCCTTCTCTCTCATCAACACCCTCCACAGCCCCGGGCTGGTCAGCCCTCTGCTCTCTCACATCTCAGGCCCCCCACTAGGCCTGTGTAGGGTTAGGGCCGGGGGCAGCATGCCTGGGAGGGGTTAGAGGCCCCCCACTGACACCTGTGGATCAGAGGGTGCAGCATGCCTGGGAGGGCTCACTGCCACATGGGCCAGGTTCAGAAAGACAGCAGGAAAAAACAACACCAGCCCAGATGTGACCTTGAGTGGATCTCTACTTTCACTACCTGGACTCTCAACAAGCACAGTTACCATGCAGAAGACAGAACCATAACATTCACAGGGATCTTGGCTGGGATTAACTACAGAGGTGCATTCTGGGCCAGTACAGAGGAAGAGGGAAAATCAGATTGGCCACCCAATTCACTGTCCCTGATTCACATGGAATTGTGAAAGTCAGAAATGTTTCTGTCCCCCACAGTCCCTGCAATCCCTGAACAGTATCTGTTTGAATTTACAGTCATTTTTCAAACATACTGGTTTAAATTGGAAACATGCTACTGTATTTCCAGACGAGCTCTCCAGGATTATATGAGAGGGATTCTAGTACAGTACACTCGACCAATCAACAGAGGGAGGATAATGAACAAGATTCCGAGGACTCCTCCAAAATATCATACAAGATGGCAGCATTTCAGGGCTGCCGGATTGTTAGCATTAAAAATAGGCTGAAATTTAATAAACGTGTGCACGCTAACAATAACTTTGAAAGCCTTGTGGAACATTTCACAGCTAATCAAAATGGGGTCAAAAATTCTGTGTAAGCGTCCGTGAGTCTGACTGTGAGTCTGAGTACACACACACACAGACAATAGCGCTGTGAAGCTCAGCTTGCCTCCGAGGATTTGGTCTGTAATTTGGGATAAAGCGACACATTTTAACTGTAATTGTGTTCTTGTCAAATAAAAGAGCTTATTTCCATATGCTGTCCGAACCCTTCAACAAAATTAATCAGGCATCATTGTGTTGTAAATAAAAGCTTTAAAAATCCCTGCTGAGGCCTGTAATACTAATATAGAATGCTGTTATGTGGATTAGTTTTGTATCTAACTAAAGGAGTTGTCCTATATGCTGGACACAGCTACTGTACACCAGGCAGCGCTGATGAGTGGGGTGTTGTAGGAGGAGAGGTGGCAACTAGCATCCCTCCGGCATCACTACCTCAACTACATGCTTATTATACAAGCATACAGAAAAGCTGCACATAGGCTACATACTGTAGAGTAGTGCCTACAGTGCATACACTCGTATAAACATATACAGTTCAGAGTGTAAATAATCCCCCTCTTGGATGCTTAAGCACGCTACAACTTGTGTACTTCCTCTGGTGCCACAACCTCTGCCCCTTAACTCTGCCCTCAGCTCCTCTGGCGCAGCCAACCAACCACAGCCCTCCGACCCAGCCAACCAACCACAGCCCTCCGACCCAGCCAACCAACCACAGCCCTCCGACCCAGCCAACCAACCACAGCCCTCCGACCCAGCCAACCAACCACAGCCCTCCGACCCAGCCAACCAACCACAGCCCTCCGACCCAGCCAGCCAACCACAGCCCTCCGACCCAGCCAACCAACCACAGCCCTCCGACCCAGCCAGCCAACCACAGCCCTCCGACCCAGCCAACCAGCCACAGCAGGTGACAGTGTCTGCCTTTACCGCATGATGTAGCAGTCTCAGACCTGTCTGTCTGCCTCTTACAGCATGATGTAGCATTCTCAGACCTGTCTGTCTGCCTCTTACCGCATAATGTAGCAGTCTCAGACCTGTCTGTCTGCCTCTTACAGCATGATGTAGCAGTCTCAGACCTGTCTGTCTGCCTCTTACAGCATGATGTAGCAGTCTCAGACCTGTCTGTCTGCCTCTTACAGCATGATGTAGCATTCTCAGACCTGTCTGTCTGCCTCTTACCGCATGATGTAGCAGTCTCAGACCTGTCTGTCTGCCTCTTACAGCATGATGTACAGTCTCAGACCTGTCTGTCTGCCTCTTACAGCATGATGTAGCAGTCTCAGACCTGTACGTCTGCCTCTTACAGCATGATGTACAGTCTCAGACCTGTCTGTCTGCCTCTTACAGCATGATTTACAGTCTCAGACCTGTCTGTCTGCCTCTTACAGCATGATTTACAGTCTCAGCCCTGCCATCACTCACTTGTGTCAAGAGAGATCGGTCATGTTGGTTGAGATGTGTCAGAAATAACCTTTCCAACGCAAAACATTCCAATAATATTCTCTTTTTTGGAACACTGAGGATTAACTAACTCTATTTTATGAGATATTGGAAACTGTCCAATAACATTGAATCCCTTTATAGGAATCGTTATGAATTTGCTGTGTCTGTATGTGCGTGCGAATGAAGGTGCGTCTGTCACTTTATCCTTAAAACTCCTACCTCTCAACTATTTCCCATTTCCCCCCGGTTTTTCTTTCTCTCTTTCACTCCCTCTCTCTCTTCCACTCTCTCTCTCTCTCTTTGTGTCTCTATCTAGTGACGTAGGCTGAGATTTGGCTTTAAAAGCTTTTCCGCGCTCATTCGAGGATTGAGAGCTCTCAGGTGCTCAACACGGTCATGCGGCCGATGTGCGGATTTATTGGAGACTAATATGTTTGTAGGGAATTATAACGTATGTAGCCAGTTCGTGGAACCTTGCATAACACAGAAAGTTTGTTTGCAAGTTATGGAATACTAGACTCTCAATGTTGATTATTAGCCTAACGGCCAACATTCAGCAACACGTTTCATACGATCAGAATAATGATAATGATTAGAAAAAAGATTAAGTAACCTTACACAGGACATTATCCATTTACTCCATCTGCTGTCGAAGATTGTGAATTTATCTGGAGCCTTCGCGTAACGGCAATGTACACTGTGGACCAGCGTGCGCTTTCACTCGGGGACTGTCACGCGCCATCGCTTTACAGTTAAAATGCTCAGAAAATGCCAGTTTAGGCACTAGCCAAGAATCAAAATAATTCGACAATTTATATTAGATAGCCTACTACATCTGTAGCCTGACAATCTCGATTGAAGACATGCATAACGCGTAATTGATGCCTAACGAACAATAAACGCAGAGGAGTTTTCACTACTAACAAGTTTTGAAGAAAAAGAGAGAGAGAGAATTCCGCATTCCTGTGTTATCCAGAGCATGGATTAAGCTACCATCTGGATCTCTACTATTGAACCCATCTCGATGGTCAGTAATGCATCTATAAGCTGTAAATGGGCAGTGAGAATGGAAGAAAGAGATATCTAGGTACTTGCCGCGAGCTGTGCGCCCTATCCAATTTCACCCAAACCCTCATAAGACTAATGTGATACTAGCTTTAATGAATAAAACCCAGGATGTTTTCTGACCAGGCAGACCTGAACTACAGTTTCAACGTGAGCGAAGACCTGTTCACGTTCCTGGACCGAGATTCGGGCAACTCCACGGAGGCAAAGCTCTCCAGAGCTGGCTTCGTAGTTCTCTCCGTGTTCCTGGGCTTGATCATGACTTTCGGATTCCTCAACAACTTCATTGTCCTCATGCTCTTCTGCCGATTCAAGACTCTGCGAACGCCTGTAAACATGCTCTTGCTGAACATCAGTGTTAGCGACATGCTAGTGTGCTTGTTCGGCACCACACTGAGCTTCGCGTCCAGCATCCGAGGGAAGTGGTTCCTAGGCACCCACGGATGCAACTGGTACGGCTTCATCAACTCCTGTTTCGGTGAGTCCGAGGTCGCCAGACCGCCACTTGCGGCTGTGTGTCTTAATTTCGGCCTCTGTTCAAACAAGCCCTTTTAATTTAGTGGGTTGTTTCTCACGTGGGTTTAGAGATAGGCACATCCCCGGTTTTACACATAGGCCTACATGACGTTTAGGGCTGTGAAACAGCGTCCAAAGCTCATTATTCAGTTAATCAAAGTTGGTGTACATAAAAGAAATCCGACACTAATAAGCTTGTAAAACTATAGAGAACCTCTGCCATTTATAACACTGCAACGTTCCCTTTAATTAAGTCACCATGACCTCTTGAGACTAAATACCTACATGAATATTTAGTGTACTGTAACTGTACAATCATTTCACTATTGTCTCTTGATGAATGCGCCATATCAGACTGGAGCTGTACCCATCAGAACGGTGTAGGTAAAGTATGTATACAGTACGAGGTAGTACTTGACATGCACAAAGACCAAGTGCATCTGTTCATGATGAATAATATGTCTGAAGGTTTCAACTACAGCCAAAGGAAATGTGAAATTGTATTAGAATATATATTTTTCGCCTGAAACCCCACTCTGAAAGTGAACCTTTGGCTTATTCGGTTTGTATCCTGCCATTTGATGTCACACTTGATGCAAAGTCAAAGGCATCCACTCAGAGTCTATTGAATTGAAACATCACTCAGGCTTTGAAGTGCCCGAAATATGTGTTGCTGCAGGCAAGTAACAGCAGCTAACAAGCTAATGAAACCTCCAGCTCTATACCAGGACAGCTGTCTCTAGCTCCCCTGTGATTCAGTCTGTCTGTTTCACATATGATATGGACTGTGATTGATCCTATAGAACAACCCATCTGGGAGGTGAGATGTCTCTTCTCAGCCACTTACTTGAAGAACGTGCACACACCTTATCCTCCGCAACGGTCATCGATACATCGTTTCATCGACATCATATCTGCAGATATGGATTATTGTTCACGGTAATCTTACCAGCCAGTGTGTAAAACTCAGGAAGATGGTATGTGGAGTAATGATGAGAGAGAGAGAGAGAGAGAGAGAGAGGGGAGAGAGAGAGAGAGAGAGAGACAGAGAGAGAGAGAGAGAGGGAATGTGCGTGTGTAGGGGTGAAGATGACACCAGGGTCTGAACGGTGGGTGGACAGGCAGGTAGTGTGGAGGGTGGCGATGGAGGGAGGTGGTGGACCGGAAGGGGGGTGGGGGGTGAGGATGAAAGGAAGGGGAGGTGTGAGTGGGCTTTGACAGATTGTCTTAAAGAGAGGAGGGCAAGGTTGAAGAGAGAGAAGAATGGGATAGATTATATGAGAGGATGGGAGATGGGGTCAGATGGCTGAGCGGTTAGGGAATCGGGCTACCAATCAGAACCGGCAGAGACAATCTGTCCAGTTGCAAGAAACAGGATATCTTAAGGAGTCAAACATTGAGGAGAGAAGAGGAGTTGGTAGGAGAAAGAAAGGAGATGAGGGGGAGAGGGAGTGGGAGAGGAAACGAAGGGAGGAGAGCTGATCGGAGAGGTGAGGTGATGATGGGAGGAGCACAGAGGGGTCAAGGACAGGTGAGGGATGCGCTGTGGGGAGCTGACGGAAGGGGGGAGCAGGTCAAACCCATAGCTGTCACACACACATCAACACACATCAACACACATCAACACACGCACACACTTGAAAGCCCTGATCCTGCATTCCTGTCGTAAGGACCAGTGGAGTGGCCAGTGATTCATGACTTGAATCCTTCCGTGATCGTCCTCGCAAGATTCTTCCTTTCATTCTCTCTTTCGCAGAATTCCGTCTACTCCCCCCTGCTTTCCTGTCCTTACACACACCCACGGGTGCATACTCATGCCTTCTCCTTTTTCTCAGGCGATTAAATCATAACTATCGCCTGAATAACTCAAATCCGTTTAAAAGCTGACAGCACTCTTAAGAGAGTCAGATGGCTGCCATTTGCCTGTCTCCGCTCCTGGAGAGGGACTAGAGAGCGAAGGCCATTGTTTTGCTCTCTGGAATTTGCTTATCTTTTGTACCAGCATCCATTAAAAGCATTTACAGTACAGAATGTTCTCCTGCAGGAAAAGTTCAGACCAATATATCAAACCGGGGCTATTTGATAGCAGTTCAGAGCAACACACGGGAGGAGTGTGATTAGCCAGAGTGCTATCTGTCCACATGTGCTCTCAGGGGAGAGGGAGGAGAGCTGCTGCTCTCTCTCCATGCTCTCTCTCTGCTCTCTCTCCCTGCTCTCTCTCCCTGCTCTCTCTCCCTGCTCTCTCTCCCTGCTCTCTCTCTCTGCTCTCTCTCCCTGCTCTCTCTCCCTGCTCTCTCTCCCTGCTCTCTCTCTCTGCTCTCTCTCCCTGCTCTCTCTCCCTGTTCTCTCCCTGCTCTCTGTCCTGTGAGTCGGCTTAGTCTTACCGACCAGCACTAAGTCCAGGATTGACTGGCTTTCTCTGGACCGATTGGCTCAGCTGACTGTGTGTGTGTGTGTGTGTGTGTATGCCCAGAAGAGCTCAGGAAATGAGTGCAATTTTTTATGTACTATATACCTTCTGTATGTGTTTGTTTGTGTGTCTGTGTGTATGACCCGCCAACACAGGAAAAGGCACAGAAGATCACAGGAAATGTGTAATATTGTGTACTATGTACCTTGTGTAAGTATTTATTTGTGTGTGTGTGTGTGTGTGTGTGTGTGTGTATGACCTGCCAACACAGAAAAATGCACAAAAGAGCACAATAAATAAGTGATATCTGTTCTTGTGTTCCATGTACTATGTACCTTGGGCATCTGTCTGTGTGTGTGTGTGGGTGTCTGTATGTGTGTGTGTGTGTGTGTGTCTGTATGTATGTGTGTGTGTGTGTCTGTATGTACATGTGTGTGTGTGTCTGTATGTACATGTGTGTCTGTACGTGTGTACGTGTGCATGCTAACGTGGATGTCATCTGAAAGGATGAACCCCCTCCATGTGCTGTGTGTATGAACACTGAACAGCAAACAAGCTGGTCGTCGTGGTCCACCCCAGCAGCAGAGTGGGTTAGGAGAGCGTTGCTCCGGCATATGGAGCTGTCTGTCAGCAGAGGGACATGCAAACACGGCTTGAAATCACGTCAAACACCAGTGTTTGCTTGAATCTCTCTGGACTGTCTCGTGGGCTGGGGTGCACGTCTAGAGAAACACATTGGTTCCTTTGAAGTTGACAAGAATAATCCAGTTCAAATACGGGTAAGTCATTTTTATGATAATGAATTGAGTGTTTAGACTCAAGACTTCCTGCCTGGCAAATATCATTGTCGTCGCTATGACGATACAAGGACACTCTATACCCACGGTAACTGTGGCCTTGCAAACATCCAGTGCTCTTTGAACAAAGCAGACTTTCATCTTCAGACTACTTGTTCTGAAGTCTGTCCTGTAGTAAACAGCCGAGGAAGACTGAGTTAGACGGAAGTTGAGCTCAGCAGGGGGTGTGAATTCACTGACTGCATGCTCGGGTCTGATAAGCACACGGACCATGAGGCTCAAACTGTCAACGCTCAAATGCATTGTGTGTTTGTCTTTGTGTGTTTGTCGGTGTGTGTGTGTGTGTGTGTGTTCCTTCTCATACAGTCCAATGATTTGGTGCCTGTGTGTGTTTTGTTCCTGGACTCTCACAGGGCTTAGGGATCACTGCTGCTGCACTACATTTCATTTTGCTCTGTTACACCAAACGTGTGAGAAGTACAGAGATGGAAAATGGCTTCTGCGTGTATTTTGTGTTGGTTTTTCAGTGTGTGTGCGACTACATGGTGTTTATGGTGCTCTCTCTCTCTCTCTCTCTCTCTCTCTCTCCATGCGACTACATGGTGTTTATGGTGCTCTCTCTCTCTCTCTCTCTCTCTCCATGCGACTACATGGTGTTTATGGTGCTCTCTCTCTCTCTCCCATGCGACTACATGGTGTTTATGGTGCTCTCTCTCTCTCTCTCTCTCTCCATGCGACTACATGGTGTTTATGGTGCTCTCTCTCTCTCTCTCCATGCGACTACATGGTGTTTATGGTGCTCTCTCTCTCTCTCTCTCTCTCCATGCGACTACATGGTGTTTATGGTGCTCTCTCTCTCTCTCTCTCTCTCCATGCGACTACATGGTGTTTATGGTGCTCTCTCTCTCTCTCTCTCTCCATGCGACTACATGGTGTTTATCAGCTGTCAGAGTGTTTTTAGTATTTACATGAATTCCCTTCTCACCTTCGCACATCTTCAGGAGAAATTGTTTTCTGCCCACACTACTCAGACGAATGTCTCAAGAAAGAGAAAGGTGATTGACATAAAACAAATTACATTCATCTCTCTCTGTCTAGTCTCTGTTTTTCTCTCTCTTTCTCTCTCTCTCTATCTGACACACACACTCTCTATCCCTCTCTCTCTCTCTCTATCTCACACACACTCTCTCTCCCTCTCTCTCTCTCTCTCTCTCACACACTCTCTCTCCCTCTCTCTGTGTCTAGTCTCTGTTTTTCACAGTTTTTCTCTCTCTCTCTCTATCTCACACACACAAACTCTCTCTCCCTCTCTCACTGTCGATCTCTCACATACTCTCTCTCTCTCAGTGATTTATCTAAATGAAACACAGCAGCAGAGTGAATAGGTAATGTTTCCAGGGGCCTATCCTGGGGCTTGCATTTACGGACTTATTTCACATCCCCTGTTATTTCTCCATTTCCATTACTGTGTACTTCTGTAGCTGGCTGTGCTGTACTGAACTCCTCCAGCAGCATACGGAACACGTCTTGTCAGCTAGAGAGCAGGGGGGACTCAGACGGAGACCAAGGCAAGGTGGAAAAGTGAGATTTCATCCACACAGCAAAGCAGATACACAAACAGCAGGCAGGCAGAAAAGAGTTCACAAACGTCAGATGCAGAATCCCAAAACGACAGGAGAAATCTGGGTAAATACACAGGCATGGGTCTGAACAGGGGTCTGAACGCTAGAACATGCTGGAAAGACTCTTGAAAATACTGTCACGATCTGCCAGGGAACAAAGGGACAGACAGTAAACAGAGTCCATGTGTAGAGAGCACAGGTGAAGCTAGTGGTGATAATTGTCCTCCGTAGAGGGGCGTGGCTGAAGGCTGAGTTATCTAAACCTCTTCTTGTTCATCCTGAAAAAATTCAAGATTCTGATGTTTTGAATCCACCACTTCTCAGCATGTTGGTAGTGAAGGAAGAGCGATCCACCACTTCTCAGCATGTTGGTAGTGAAGGAAGAGCGATGCGCTCTTGGAATGACTTTGTAGAAGTCGTTGTGTTATCTGGCATGTTCATGCTGCCAAACCCCCGCCCCCTCACCGGCAGAGTTACCCAGCAGATCAATGGTGTTTTGGCCTTCAGTGCCCCTTGAAGTGTGTGACTGGGAGAGAGAGTACGGTGGGCATGTTCTTGTCCTCTGCGCTTCCACACATCCTACGCTCAAATAGCAGAAACAAATCTATTCATTTGTCATGTAATCAAAATGGAAATACCGAAGGCTGATGAAAAAATGCGGTGGAACCTTTTAGATGTGGTGTAGATAGAAGATTTATTGTTCAGTTTCATTTTAATGCCTGTGTGTGCATGTGTGTGTGTGCATGTGTGTGTGTGTGTGTGTGTGAGAGAGTCAGACAGCAGTCAATGCAATTCAAAATACAGGAAACTATTATGATGAAAATAGGATTTATAATAAGGCATTTCTTGTTGTGCATAATTGCAATCATATATTTATCCCACATCAACACAAAACCCTCTCTCTCTCACTCTCTCTATCTCCCCCTCTCTCTCTCTCTCTCTCCCTCTTTCTTTACCTCCTGTTTCGTCATTATCATCTCTGTTTGCTCAATTGGCAACATGGTATGGATTGTTCTCATATTTTTCTCCCCCCTTTCTATCTGTCCTTCTCTCTCTGTTTCGAGCTGATTAATTCACAGACACTTGTCTCCTCAGGCAAGAGGCATGGTTCTCACACAAACACACAAACACACGCACACATGGGCACAGTCATCAGAAATGTACTCAGTTATGAAGATGCCTACATACACAATGACAAACATATTTCAAATGCATCAGACAATGACACTCAATTCTTTACATGGACACACGCCTCTCTCCTCTTCTATTTACTGTCTCTCCTCCCCCTACCTTTCCACCTTTCCGTACCTTACCCCACACACACACACACACACACACACACACACTCACCTCTACCCACTCTGTTATGTGTCCCGCCTGTCTGGCCTTGTTTTGACTGATCACCGGTTGGTGCTGGATTAACCTGTGGGAGCCGCACCCAGTATCAAACAACGTCTAAACTGCTTCACACACACACAGACACACACAGTAAAACACACACACACAGACACACACACAAACACACACAGACACACACAGTAAAACACACACACACACACACCTGCTAGTAGTTCAGGGAGTGCACTCCCCCTAGCTAGACGTGGCCAGTGACCCTGTGTCCCTCCCTGTGTTCAAACGTCCTCTCGCTTCCACAACACTATCCATCACCTCCCTCCCACCTCTCTCACACGACAACCAGGGGCCTCCCTCAACTCTCACTGCTCATCCTCCCCTTTGTGTTCCTGACTTTAATAGTTAGGTCAGAATGTTCCCTGTAAACTCATCTCTATCGGTTTAATCTGAGTTGTCTGCACAGGCTTGTCACTCCTGCCCTCCTGCAGGACACCCCCAGGGCAACAGGACCGGGGCAGGGGAGGGCTGCCGTCTTGCCCAGGGGCAGAGACGTTTCCCAGAGGAGAAAGTTGGGGAGGGGAGGCTGCGCAGGATTTATGGATGAAGAGAGATAGAGAGAGAAAGAGGGAGGCAGAAAAGGGAGACGACGAGCAGAAAGACAATGAGAGGGAGAGAGAGAGAGAGTGAGACACGAAGAAGGAGGAGAGAGAAGATTTCAAGGGAATCACATTGTTAGAGCGCAAGGGGGAAGAGTGACTGATGGAGTGAGAAAGACAAAGAGAGATTCAGAGAGGTGAACAGTGACAGAGAAAGATGGCTTCTAAGATCAACAGACAGAAAAGTTTGAGGGGCTGAGAAGGGGAAGGATTAGTGTGTGTGGTGTGTGTATGTGTGTGTATGTTTGTGTGGTGTGTATGTGTGTGTGGTGTGTGTGGTGTGTATGTGTGTATGTGTGTGTGTCAGCTGCATGCATCTCTTAGAAGAAGAAGGACATTCTTCAGGTTTTCATCTTAGTTTTGGAGTAAATATGTATCATGCATATCGTTCCCCATGTGAATATTCATGCACTGCTGTTTTATCTCACACTGACACTTCATACTATTCAAAGCAATATTCCATTTCTCTTTGAATGTACGAATGTACACAAACATCAACATGTAGTGACTGGGGTATGTTGCATGTGTGATCCTGTTTATCACATCATCTCCCCCCTGCTGTGTGCCACATCCCATCAGTTCTTATTAATTATTACTATAGCCCTTTGAAACTTATACAAACAATAAAGTCTTAACTGAATCTTTTCCAACTACCCCTCTTTCCCAGCCGTGCATCTTCTGAATCGCTGGCTCCTTATGAGCGACATGAATCTTCTAGAGAAGATTTGATCTGGAGATATGAGGGCCAAGCGATCTCTAGTACATTGCAGCCGGAAGACTTCACATAGAATTGTACATCTTAGAGTTCTAGAACACTCCGAACACTCAAGAACTCTCGGGAGTGTTCCGGAACTGGCTCCAGCCTCTGTGTTCCATTTCTCGCTCTCTGCAGATCATGGCACCTGAGCTGGTTTTCTCTGTTTTTAGCTCAGACGGAGAGAGCAGACCTTCAGACCTCTCGTAGCGCTTGCTCGGACAGAGAAGAATGGTTCCCCAGTGACATCATCCATTAATCCTCACAGTGTTTGTCATAAAAGCAATTTATCTTGTTGGGGTTGTAAACTCTACACGTTTAACTGCTTCCTTTGGTCTGGTTTGGTCTGCTAGACACAGTTTTGCAAATCACCTGTGTTGTGTCGGTAGCTAACATTCAGAAAAGGACACTGTCTGTTTTCCTGTAGCCTAAACTGCACTCGGTAAGGAAAGAAAGTGGGGGTTGAGTTTCAGCACAAGTTCTGTGGCGAGTTTTGTTGTTCTTCAGAGTTCAGTTGAAATCGAATCAGTTCCACAATACTTTCAATTAGGTTTGTTTACAGTTTTTTGTATCTTCCCAAAGCCACATCTATAGCTGAGCCATGTGCGGTCTCTTTTGCAGGCCTCTGGATGGGAAGATTCTATGCTGCACTGTTCGACTCACTATTGTAGTTGAGATGTTTGTTGCACGGTTGTTGAGGTCTTTTAATTGTCTGCCTTGTCTGGTAGCTGAGATATGTTACTTTGCCCTCTGCGTAACGACAGACCATTCCTTGAATCTGACCACCGAAATTCTGTTCACTTCGGATTTTATGCTGTACCTTCTTTATGTTTCTGTTTGTTTTTTGTTGCTCTGGATAAGAATATCTGCTGAATAATTCAAATGTAAATGTAAACTTTTAAGTCATAACCAGCATTACAAATTCTCACAGATTTAGTGGTAATCCACATCTGCTCCTTTTGCCTCTTCGGAATTTATCTCATTAAAACTTGTCTGGCTAATTATCTACTTTAATTTACATCTCGTTACAAAAGGTGTCCTAGAGGGATGGAAAGGCTATTTGAGAAAATGCATTGTGATCATTATAATTAATGAGCACGTAGACATTTATCATGAGATATACATTCAATTTAATCTGTTTCAGAGACTGAGGAGAATGGGAGCTCTGCTTGGTGCTGACATGAGGAGTCTGTAGTCAGTAGTCATAGTGCTGTTGTTCATCCCTTGATTTCCTCTATCTTTTCTGAATGTTGATTATGTTCCCAACCCACTGTCTCTCCCCCTCCCTACCTCCCTCTCTCCCTCCCTCCCTCTCTCCCTCCCTCCCGCTGTTGCTATCTTTCTTCTACTTCTTCTTTCTTTCATCTTGTTTTTCTCTCTTGCCTCCTGGTAATTTCGATGATTCCTTTCCTACTGCCTTTTGGCTGTGAAAATAAATCATAAATTGCCCTCTCTCTTTCTTTCTTTCTTTCTTTCTTTCTTTCTTTCGGTCTCTCTCTTTCTCTCTTCTTTCTTCATCTTACAAAATGTGGTGTTCGTTGCACCTTGACTGTAACCAATATTGAAAATATAACCCTCTCCTTTTTTCCTGTCACTTAAAATGGGTTTATATTCGGTATTGAAGCCCAGACCAACTGGCTCTGAGACAGCTTCCTCTCCCCATGCTATCAGACTTTGGAACAAATGACCCTAACTCTGTTTTCATTTACAATTATATATTTATAATTATAGGATAATCATAAAAGGTTTGACTTTTAATTACACAGTGATAAGTGGTTTTATGTCATTTCCCGTCTCCCAAATCCTGAATCTGGCATTACTCATGGACAAAAGGCTCGCTCTGGATTGAAGTTTGATCAAAAGAAAATAGCACCTTCAAGAAACTGCTCACATCAAGGTTTATGGATTATCTGGAGCATAGAGAGACATGTGAGACGTCGCTATTGAGTTTTTCATTTCTGCGGCCAATATCTCCAAACCTTGGCAACTCACACCAAAACAACCTGAATGGATAACTATATCAAGAGGGAAAACACGTCTTACTTTAGGGCGGAACTGTCCTTGTAAACAGCAGCATAATGACGTGTGGAGAAACAATCCAACATGGAAATATGATGGTTATACCGATGAGCTGGAGCTGATTAATTCTGACCATGACCATCAAGCAATTCCACTAAACTAGTCTCCAGATGGCTTTTAATCATGTAAATTGATGCAAAATGAAAATGAAAATGGCATTTCTTTCAGGCCATTTTTCCATCTCTCTGACAGTCACTCTCCACCTCTCTCTCATCCCTTTATCTGTCTTACTCTGCGTTGTTATTAGTTGTGACAGATGGAGCCATTCTCTGCTTTATCAGACCTGTAAACAAAGTCTCGTGGAATTCTCCCCGACTCCCTCCTGGTAGCTACCGAGACTCACAGGGCTGGTTGTAACAGTGTTTCTGTAAGCGTGCTCGCTGTTCGAAATAATTAGAGAAAAACATCGTGACGTAATCTATGCGTTAGCGATTCCTCGGAGTTCCACGGACGCTCGCTGCTTGTCATCGCTAATTAGAATCATCTGCTTTAGAATGCCAAGGCTTTGTAGCGCACACGCACACCCACACACACGCACGCACATTCTAAAATATGCAGAGATATTCGGTCCACAAACACACATAGACATCCACTCCCTAACGGCTGAGATTAAATCTCTGCAGGTTAGTGGAGAAGAAAACCGATCAGTTGTCTGCGGACATGATAGATGATGTGGATAGTCTCTTGTCCCTATGCAAGCCTCACCGCTCAGCCTATTCTCTGACTCAGAACAGATTACTTACTGATAGTTCTGACGACTGGTACTCTACAGAGGGATGGAGAAGAGAGAGATGGAGAGGAGATGGAGGAGAGCAGAGGCGTCGTTAGACACTCTAGTGGGGCACATCAGGCCCCATTCATATCCCTTTTTTTCTTTCAAGCTTGCTGCACACAATGCACTGAAACTCCCCTTGCTTAACCCACTATACAACAGTTCAGGGACGCAAGTTTGATATTAGCTTTGGCAGGGATTTTTCTTTTTTTATTGCTTTGAGCGCAAATACAGTTTTTTTTATAGCTTCATGTAATATTGTTTTTATTTTTAATCAAAATAAGATGATCTGTAGGCCTATCACTTAGGCAACTATCTTTAGTTTTGTAATGTTTTCTTACCTCAATTCTGACTTGTTTGCCGAGTACGACACCTGGACTTCTGTGTGCGTGCTGCAGTGGCTATTTGGCAAGCTCAGAAGAGCGCGCTGACATGGAATTCTGCATGCATCGGTTTGTGTTTTGGGTTAAACACTTTTACAAGCGTTGATTGGGATACTGCGTTTATTTTTTCTGGGATTATCAATCTAAATGAATGCATCGACTAATGAAGTAAATTGTTAAAACTCAAACTTGAGATTTTACTGGGGCACAGCAGATTTATACTGGGGCACGTGCCCCCCGTAAAAAGGGTCTAACGACGCCCCTGGAGGATAGAGGAGGAGAGGAGATGTAGAGGAGATGGAGGGGAGATGGAGAGAGGAGGAGATGGAGGAGAGGAGATGTAGAGAACATGGAGAGAAGCCACACCTCATGCAGATAGGTAAAGGCAGTCTCTGCAGTGTTTTGATCAACCATAACTCAACAGTTATCACCACACCCACCTACATCCTTCATTATCATCTCAAGATTCCTCCAGGCAACAGTAGGAAAATGGAAATCCTAACCTAATCATAACTCTGTTGACCGGACTACAAAACCAGTCCTCTCTCTCAATCCAAAACCCCGCCCCCCAAAAATTCAGTATTCACAAGCACGTGGCTTACTCTGGAGCAAAATGGCCGCTCCGGTCCTCCTCTGCAGCCCTCGTCCAGAGATAACGGCCGTGTGGAAATCCACCCCCAGTGCTGTGTGATCTGAGGATTTGGGCGGGCACCAGTTGGGTAGAGGATAGCAAGGACAGCATTAAAAGGAAAACCTGTCCGTCTCATCCTGCTGTGGTCGGGTGTTTAGATGTAATCTGGGTTACAATATCAATGTTGCTGTGCATGTGTGAGTGTGTGTGTGTGGGTGAGTGAGTGTGTGTGTGTGTGTGTGTCTGCATGAGTGAGTGTGTGTGTGTGTGTGTGCATGAGTGTGTGTGTGTGTGTGTGCATGTGTGTTTGTGTGTGTATGTGTGAGTGTGTGTGTGCATGTGTGAGTGTGTGTGTGTGTGCGTGTGTGTGTGTGTGTGTGCATGTGTGAGTGTGTGTGTGTGTGCGTGTGTGCATGAGTGTGTGTGTGTGCATGTGTGAGTGTGTGTGTGTCGCACAAGGCAGCTTGTGAAGCTTTTCCTTCCACTGACCCTGTAGAGAGTTAGTGTCCAGGAGAGACGGATAATCTGATCCATGGGACGTTCGGCGGTTACAACCAAACACTCCCTTTTCATCTCTCTAATCCTAGTTCTCCACCTCTCCTCTTTCCCCCCCTGGACGTTTCCTGTTCTCCCACACACCATTCTGAACCTGAACAGTCTTTCTTGACAAACACACAAACACACATACATCTGCTCCTTACTTTAATTCTCTCATCACAGGCTTTAGAGAGAGAGAAGGAAAGAGAGAGGGAGAAACAGAGGGATTGAGACAGAGACAGAGAGAGGGATTGAGAGAGAGAGGGGGGGGGGAAGAGAGAGACAGAGACAGAGAGAGAGCGAGAGAGACAGAGAAAGAGAGGGTGAGAGACATACTTTTTCCCCCCCGTCAGTAATTTTCTCACGTCTGAGTTATCGGATGTAACAAATGGCCAGGATTCCCTCACTGTAACCATCAGCCACACGTCGTTGAATCTTTTTAATTTTTCACTCGAAAGATTTTGTTAAACGTATTTCTGCTTGTGTGTATGTGTGTGTGTGTGTATGTGTATGTATGAGTGTGTGTGTGTGTATGTGTGTGTGTGCATGTGTGTTTGTGTATGTGTGAGTGTGTATGAGTGTGTGTGTATGAGTGTGTGTGTATGAGTGTGTGTGTATGAGTGTGTGTGTATGAGTGTGTGTGTATGAGTGTATGTGTGTGTATGTATGTGTGTGTGTCTATGTGGCGTTGGTGTATGAGTCAGCCATGTACTTGCATGTACAGTATGAGTGTCATCGGTGAACCAGATAGTGATTAGCCTAATGGCTCCCCCACTCGCTGTGCTGAACAAGGTGTGAAGGAGGCTGTGTGAGGGGTTCCTAAACCAGCCTGTCCTCATCTGGAGCACCATCACACCACACATATTATGTTATTCAAATACATTATGATATTATAATACATTTGTATGTTTATGTTGTTTGCATCGTGCTGCTGTATACTGGGTATGCTCTCTTGGCTTTGATTGGCTGTTGGGGTGTGTGTGTGTGTGTGGTGACGACAAAGTGCAGAGATGGGGGGGCAGGAAAGCAGTGGAGCGAGAGACAGAAAGACAGATAGAGGGAGGAGATCAGCAGACTGACAAAGAAGAGATTCCATTGTGACCTCCTCATTCCCTTCAGGGCGAGACTCATTCAGTCTGAGAGCGTGCTGCTCAGGAGCAATAAGGTCTTTTGAAGGAAGGATAGGATGTGTGTGTGTGTGGATGTGTGTATATGTGTGTGTGGATGTGTGTATATGTTTGTGTGCATGTGTGTATATGTGTGTATGGATGTGTGTATATGTCTGTGTGTCTGTGTGTGTGTGGATGTGTGTATATGTGTGTGTGGATGTGTGTGTGTGGATGTGTGTATATGTGTGTGTGGATGTGTGTGTGTGGATGTGTGTATATGTCTGTGTGTATATGTTTGTGTGCATGTGTGTATATGTGTGTTGTGCAGCAGGTTGACTAGTGAGTCATAGTGACAGTGCAGATTCTGCACAGAAAAACTGAAGGGTTAACCCGTACCTGATGAATAGGATGTGACAGCGTCTACCCTTCCCAGCTCCTTACCTCCCCTTGCTCCCTTCCTGCCTCCCTCCAGCGCTCCAACCTCCTCTCCCTTCCTCCCAACTACAGCCGTCAGCAATCCCTCCCTCTCCCCTCCTCATCTCCTCTTTACTCTTCCCCCTTTCTCTCTCCTCCTTCCCTCCTCCACCTTTCAGCCATGCTCCCCCTGTCTCCCCCTCCACCTTTCAGCCATGCTCCCCCCCTCTCCTCCTCCACCTTTCAGCCATGCTCCCCCCCTCTCCTCCTCCACCTTTCAGCCATGCTCCCCCCGTTTCCTCCTCCACCTTTCAGCCATGCTCTTCTCCTCCCCCCTCCACCTTTCAGCCATGCTCCCCCCTCTCCTCCTCCACCTTTCAGCCATGCTCCCCCCCTCTCCTCCTCCACCTTTCAGCCATGCTCTTCTCCTTCCCCCCTCCACCTTTCAGCCATGCTCCCCCCCTCTCCTCTTCCACCTTTCAGCCATGCTCCCCCCCTCTCCTCTTCCACCTTTCAGCCATGCTCTTCTCCTTCCCCCCTCCACCTTTCAGCCATGCTCCCCCCCTCTCCTCCTCCACCTTTCAGCCATGCTCCCCCCCTCTCCTCCTCCACCTTTCAGCCATGCTCCCCCCCTCTCCTCCTCCACCTTTCAGCCATGCTCTTCCCTTCCCCCCTCCACCTTTCAGCCATGCTCCCCCCCTCTCCTCCTCCACCTTTCAGCCATGCTCCCCCCCTCTCCTCCTCCACCTTTCAGCCATGCTCTTCTCCTTCCACCCTCCACCTTTCCATTCCACCCCTGTACCTCCCCTCTCCTGCCCTTTCGACAGATCTGATAATCCTCAAATGGAAAAAAGGGATTTGCAGATACAGTAGAAAACTAAAGTAATATCACAGTATGTTCACAGACAGAACCCTCACCAGGCAAGGGTTCATTTGTTTTTGTTTGTTCCCGAGGGAGATTTGCTAGGGCAGTGATCCGCTTTGATTGTTTTCTGTAGGAGGATCATGATACACAACACACAATGGGAAGGTGTACTTCTTGAGCTTGACTAGATTTGACCCGAAAAATGTAAATACATCATAATGCACTTGCAAAACAAATATATTGTATATGTATATAAATATCACTCTGCTAGGCCCAGCCCCCTGGTTCTGCTATTAGGAAGAAAAAGGAATGGTGGCTAATCCACCAGGGTGGTATGACTGCATTGGGTCATCTGTTCAGAGCACGTGCTATCACTGTTCAACGATACGACACACATACACTCTCCCCTCCTCAATGTTCAACAATAACTAGTATCCACCCGTGTTCTCCCCTCACAGGCATAGTGTCTCTGATCTCCCTGGTGGTCCTGTCCTACGACCGCTACAGCACCCTGACCGTCTACAACAAGCGGGGGCCCGACTACAGGAAGCCCCTGCTGGCCGTGGGGGGCTCGTGGCTCTACTCTCTGCTGTGGACCATGCCCCCCCTGCTGGGCTGGAGCAGCTACGGTCTGGAGGGGGCGGGGACTAGCTGCTCCGTGTCCTGGAACGAGCGCACGGCCCAGTCCCACGCCTACATCATCTGCCTGTTCATCTTCTGCCTGGCCCTGCCCATCATGGTCATGGTGTACTGCTACGGGAGGCTCCTCTGGGCGGTCAAACAGGTATGGAGGGGGGGGGGTGTGGTGTGGGTGGTGTGTGTGTGTGCTGGTGTGGTGTGTGGTGGTGTCGGGGGGGTGGGGTGAGGTGTGTGCGGTGTGGGGTGGTGCGTGAGGTTTACCGTTTGTTCCTAGAACGACTTGTCTTATCAGGGTAAACCTATTCACGTCAGTAAGGATATCCAGGAGGAACCATACAGTGCATTGCTCAAACCTGTTTGTACAGCCCTTATATATAACCACCGTGCCAGCAGTAATGGATAGCTCAACGCACCTTTCAGATGTCGGTTCAGTCCAGGTTAGGACATCCGATGTATCCAAAGTTTGATGTGGGCGGGCATGTGTTTGTGTGTGTAAGTGCATAAGTGTATGTTTGTGGAAGTGAATGTATATTTGCGTGGTTGAAAAACTATATCGCTCTGCTAGCTCTATCAACAACTCCCAAAACCAACTTGTTGTTCCAACAAACAAAACCCTCACACAGGGCTCTATAAGCACTCTCCCCCTGGGCGGAGCTACAGATACCTATTAATCAATTAATCAATTATACCAAATAAGGTATTTCCCCAAGGTCTGGGTCAGGACCAAAGGGAGAAAGGAAAAAGGGGGTTTTGGCTCCAACACTGTTTCTGTGGTTCTGCATGTGTGTGTGTGTGCGTGTGTGTGTGTGTGTGTGTGTGCATGTGTGTGTGTGTGTGTGTGTGTGTGTGTGTATGTGTGTGTGTGTGTGTGTGTGTGTGTGTGTGTGTGTGTGTATGTATGTGTGTGTGTGTGTGTGTGTGTGTGTGCATGTGAGGGTTCTGGTCTGGCTTCAGGTCCTGTGTCCGTCCACCTTGAGAGGCCGTTTAAATCCTTTTCACTCGGAAAGGCTGATTTAAATAGTTTACGCCGCAGAGCTAAGAGTGGCATGCAGACCAGTGGATTACCCTGCAAATCTGTTTGCAGCGTGTAAGAATCATCAGCTTTCACAAAGCCTAAGCCACTTACTGGCATTATACCCAAATACCAGGCATACACTCACTTTTATAATATACAATGGACAGGGTCTTCTACGAATACACGCCTCTCTCTCACGCTCTCCTCTCCTCTCTCTCTCTCTGTCACATACTTGGCTTTATTCTGTAAACTGTAAAGGACCTGTTCTATCTTAAGGGTAGGGGCCACGCCATTTGTTAAATAATCTTATTTTGGTGGTGTGGCCCTCCCTGATTATAATAAGTAGCTTTTCTCTAAGTACACCTAGACCTCCATTAGCACCCTACTGTGTACAGGGGCGGAGGGCACTTCACACCTTGGCCACACCAAGCTACTCTCAAATTGACCTGTCCGGCAGAAATGGCCCCTGCTATCAGCAACCTGCCTAGGTTCTGCCTAGGTTCTGCAGCCTGCCAGCCTTCAGCCAGCCAGCCAGCCAGCCAGCCAGCCATCCTGCCAGCCTGCCAGCCTACTTTATCCATCCACTTGCCTGCTTGTCTGTCTAACTGCTCTCCTTCCTGCCTGCCTGACTTCCCTCCTCCTGCCTACCTGTCCGTTCGTCTGTCCAGAC
The DNA here is from genome assembly GCA_903064625.1 of Mallotus villosus. Classification (NCBI taxonomy): domain Eukaryota; kingdom Metazoa; phylum Chordata; class Actinopteri; order Osmeriformes; family Salangidae; genus Mallotus; species Mallotus villosus. The sequence goes on along the minus strand of CAEFZP010002400.1, from coordinate 42,306 downwards.
GTCCATCTGCTGGCTATTTGCTATCACATTATTCATTCAGTTCAACCAGGGAGCAGAGCTCCAGGCAGAGGGGGTTCATCCCCTCTCCCGGCCTGCCCTGGTGCTCTCCTGGCCTGGCCTGGTGCTGACAGCAGAGAGGGGGAGATGGATGGAGGCGGTAGGAAGCCTGTGGCGGGGCAGGGAGGGCATCCAGCGGAACGGAACCGATGGACTGATTATCACAGCCTCTGTGTGGTGGTGGTGTGGGAGAGGGAGAGAGAGATAGGGAGAGAGTGTGGGTGTGAGAGAGAGGAGAGGGGATGGGAGGGTGTGGGGTGAGAGAGAGTGGGGGGGGGATGATGTGATGGGGACCGTGGGGAGGGGGTGAGATGAGAAAACGGGAGAGAAAATGGGAAGTAGACTGTGGAGGAAGCAAACAAAGGTAATTGAAAGAATAAATAGAAGGTTAGATGAAGATCAACTTAATGAATGAGTGCATACATGGGAAAGGAGGAAGGGACGAGGAGAAGAGGTGAATAGAGAGATAAAAGATTGGATGGAAGAATGTAGATAAGGAAAGAAGAATATAGATTAGAATATAGCGAAGAATGACGGACAAAAATGTAAAAACAGAAAAAGAGACGACCACAGAAAGAGGAGCGGAAACGGAATTCATATTTGTCCTTCAGGGTACCTGCATCTCTGAATAACGAGACGTTGCGTGTGTGTGCGTTCGCACACACGTCTACGTACACAGAAACCCTACAAACACACACCCTTTCTGACACACACACACACACACACATCATCACGTAGAAAAACCCTCTTACACAAACACACACCCTTTCTCTCTCACAAACACACACACACAATCTATTGCATTGAACACTCATTTGTATTCAGGCTCAGATGGCGTAGACAACCCCCCCGTCTCTGATGCTGGTGGTGTGAGGTTGAGGAGCCAACACTAATGTGTTGTTATGTAGTGTCCTTCAGGTCAAGGGCAGGCGATCTGAAACAACTCATCACAAGGAAATCACAATCTGTAGATGTACCACATGGGAGCCCTGTCTCTGCACTGCCTCCTCTGCACTGCCTCTCTTCTGCATCCCCTGCACTGCCTCCCCTGCACTGCCTCCCCTGCACTGCCTCCCCTGCACTGCCTCCTCTGCACTGCCTCCCCTGCACTGCCTCCTCTGCCTCCCCTGCACAGCCTTCTCTTCTTTTCGTTCTTCTTTTCCACCGATCGCCTCGTCAGTATTTCTGTATTCTCTCGATTTTAGCTTTCTCAACCTCTTTATCTCAAACTCTGATATCCATATATGTCCTGTACTCCCCCCCCCCTCCCCCCCCACACACACACACTTTAATATCTTCATGCCTTTCCTAATCTGCTCTCCTCCCCCCCTCCTTCGAAGGTGGGTAAGATTCGGAAGTCTGCGGCGAGGCGAAGGGAGTACCACATCCTGTTCATGGTCCTGACCACGGTGGTGTGTTACATGCTGTGCTGGATGCCCTACGGTGTGGTGGCCATGATGGCCACCTTCGGCCCGCGCGGCATCATCACCCCTGTAGCCAGCGTGATTCCTTCCCTACTGGCCAAGAGCAGCACAGTCATCAACCCCCTGATCTACATACTCATGAACAAACAGGTGAGAAGTGAAGGGGTTTGTGTGTGTGTGTGTGGCCTTGTTTTACTACCCTTGTGGGGACCAGAAATCCCAACAAGGATGGTAAGCTAAGACTAAATGTATCTTGTGGGGACAATTTCTTGGTCCTCGCGTCGTGACATTAAGTGTTGGGGTTAGGAGCAGGGATAGTTTTAAGGTTAGGAGCTACGGTTAGGCTTAGACTTAGGGTAAAGGTTGGGTTTTTGGGGAAGGTTAGGTTTGGGGGTCACGGTTAGGGCAAACAGTATTTTTTATGGGAAATTCTTTTTTTCAAGAACACACACGTAAGATATGCATGTACAACATTGTTTATTTACACAGTAAAAAAACAAAAAACAATATCACTGAAAGAACAATGTATGAACAAACAGTCGATGTACAATTCCATTCAAGCCTAAGAAAGAGGCTTTCAATGACAAATCATAAAAGAACATTTGAAAAATAAGAAGAAGAAACCAACCCTAAGGCTGTTGTGATGGCAATAGGCTTTTCAAGAGGCTCTTATTACTGTGGAACGCTTAATCTCCCTCTTCCTCCCGGCCCTCCACCTCCTCCTCACAGGAGGCCGGGTTCAGAACCTTTCAAGGGACTTTGAAGGTGTTAGGTGAAAGAGGGAAAAGGTGAACATTGTTTTCATTTCAAAGGCGGCAGGGACCCACAGCACTCCGTCCTCTGAGGGAGGGGGGAGAGAGAGAGCGTGTGTGAGAGATGATAGGAGTTGGTTAAGCACAGAGGGAGCAGATTGGAAGATATACAGATGTGCTTGAGAGGCCAAGATAAGCAGTTGACCTCGGATCTCCGGTCATGATCTCGGCTTTACCCAATATGGATCCAAGCACCGTTCAGATTAACACTTAACGCTACCATGACCACTTTAGGTGCTCCAAATTTGTTTTTAACGACCCCCCCCCCACACACACACACCACATACCTGGCAGTAAACCACCAAGCCAGGCCTGAGCAGAAGTCAATTACAGAAATTTGGCACAATTTCAAGATTCCCCTGCATTTGGCCAGAAGGCTTTGCATTTGAAGCTTGTCGAAATCTGGCCAATAACACCAGCTCTCTCTCCAGCCGCTGGATGTGATTTCCTAGTGAGCAGGCATGGGAACAAGCACACACACACAGATCAGTGCCTGATGAACTATCAGACGACCTGCTCTTATTCTCAGCAGTCTCTTTCCTCTGTGTCTGGACTGGCAGCCTTATTCACTGCTCAGCAACGTACTACACAAACACAGGCAGCTTGTAAACCCCTGAATCCGTCTTCTGATCAGCATGCTCTGTGCATCAGAAGATGGCTCACACAACACGTAGGTTTGTTTTGCACCTTCAGTCTGTCACAATCACAAACAGATTTACAAGCACAGTTTACTATTCAACACTTCAAACACAAACAGGGCTATGGCACGGGCCATCCAGGACCCCACTGTATGGACTCAGTTTGCTAAGTTAAGATCATATCTATAATCATATTAAAGCAATATTTACAGTACTGCTAAGTTACTTTAGTGTTGCATAATCGTTATGGTTAATTTTACGTTTTTTTTAAAGACTCCTAGAATTTATGCACCTTCCTGCCTAACCAAATTCCTTATCTGTGCAAATTGTTATGGAGATTACAACCCATTCTGATTCTAATACTGATCTGGTCAATCAATTCCCTAATGAGGAAGATAATATAAGAATGTAAATGTGCCACGAAATACACACCTAGGAAACACGTTCAACTCCCTTTCCACTATCTTCACATGCTCTGCATTTTACAAGGAGTTGTTTTTGCTTGTGTGCTGTAAAGCAGCTGACTGGACTTCTAGAACTCGGAGCGGAGCTTTGTGAGTGTGATGTCACAGCGAGCGTCAGCGCTGCGTGATGTCACAGCGACCCTTCTAGAACTCGGAACGGAGCTTTGTGAGTGTGATGTCAACGCGAGCGTCAGGGCTGCGTGATGTCACAGCGACCCTTCTAGAACTCGTAGCGGAGCTTTGCGAGTGTGATGTCACAGCGACCCTTCTAGAACTCGGAGCGGAGCTTTGCGAGTGTGATGTCACAGCGAGCGTCAGGGCTGCGTGATGTCACAGCGACCTTGCAAACAAACCCGAGCAGACAAGGTTTCCGAGCCTCAGATTCTCAACGTAGCGTGGAATGCTGCCCAGAGCACGCTAGCCAAAGCGTATACCACCCCACCATCAGCTCTTAATCACTCTCCCGGGGACGCCACGCCTCTATAGCTGCCTCAACGCTCGCTTTCTGGGGTTTAGGGTGAGTGACTTAAATATTGGATCTGTGGTTTCAGCACATCGTAGCCGTCTGAGTTTCCCCGAGCTGTCTAGCTTGGCCTGATAGGGATAGGACATCTGAAGCCGCCGGGGGATTGGAGGTTCTGGAGGTCTGGGCTGGCACAGATTCAGTGTAAACACCACGAGCACGAGGCGGAAGGTAACAGGCTCCAATCCCCCTGCCCTGATAGGATCAGTATCTGGCAGGCGTGTCGGCCGTGTTCTCTCAGTAGAAACGCTGCAGAGTAGATAAGCTTTTCTCTCCTCCCGTGTGAGAGAACCCTTTCAAGAACGCGCAACCATTTGAAGAAAGATAGCTTTCTTTGTTATTGCTGGAACCTTTTTTGGGGAAGTTGTTCTAGGTAGAACCTTTGTTCAGTGACACTGACTTTCTATCCATTATGTTTTGGGGTTCTTTAGAGGGTTCTTGCATGGGAACAACCACAGAACAATCTAGAGTGTAGAGCCTGATAGACCAAAGTCATTTATTTGTGCCATGGGAGGTACGCAAGCGATACAAGAGAAGCTTAAAGACGCGAGTTCGGCTAAGGATGCACAAACCTCACTACGTGAGTTTGAAACGATCCTACACGGCCCTTGAACACGCAGACCTAAATGATTATGTGCACCACAAACAGGTTTGTCTATTAGAGAAGTGGATTACATTCATGAAAGAGTGAGATGGTTTTCAGAGACGACTTGCTGACTGGTCGGCTTGTATAGTTGGAGAACCAAGTCATTCAGCACAACGGCAACTTTATAATTCAATTTCTAACAAATGAATTACATTTGGGATGCTGCAGTGTCTGAGGATGTATAGCTGACAACGTTAAATCACGGAATTTTCAACAGGCGCTGGGTGTCGGTAAGGCAACCCAGGAAAGGTATCTGGTTGGCCGCTCGGCACAGGGTTACAATGAAGCATTTTGAAAACAACTGCTATATTTTGCCCACACTCCAAACCACATCATCAAACGGAACACTATCAAATTGTACTCTTTATCTAAATGGTGGGGCAACCAAAGCCTTTCCCTAATCGACCTTATATATACAAAGGCCTCCTGCTTTTGCAGTGAAAGCCAGTTGTAAAGTGCAGAGTAGAGTGACAGTAGAGTGACAGTAGAGTGACAGTGTCTTGGCAGATAAGCCTGTGCAGTGACAGGCTGAGCTCAGATACATCAACAGTGTCTTCGAAACGCCCCGATGGTGACACCTTAAGACGTTTCTAAGGAAGGTATGTGAGAAGTATCCCACGGCAACAAGGGCTGGAGATCGATAAAATGTACATCCAACTCAGTTAAGAGTGCAGATAATGTGTTTAAGGAGTGCCTGGTTACAGCTTGGTCATATCGAGATATGTCGATAAAAGGGTGTGTTTGTGTGTGAGTGAGAGAGAGTGTGTTCAAGAACGGAAGTATGTTTGACATTCAGTGCAGAACACTGGTTGACATACGGATAGAAATGACAAATACCTGTCAAAAAAAGTGGACTATTCCTATAGGAAGAACACGAGAACCCGAAGCTCTCGGTAAAGCACAGTTTCACGACAGCGAAAACACACCCAGAGATATCACAAAACATCTTGTCTATCTAAAACTAGGGATCCATTGCTACCATAGTTAGCCCCAGTGCTAGCCAGGCTCAGCTACAGCAGATCAAGGTTCAGGCCCACTGCGTCTGGCTTCCCTCTCGGCTGAAGTTTTTGTTTCTTGATCGGTTCCGGCCAAAGGTTCCGGAGTCACCTCTGGTTCTGGTCATGGTTTCCTTCCTTTGTTGGTCCCACATTTAGTAGCTATGGCTTTGGTTCTCCACGGTTCTAAGTGGTTCCGTTTCAGCCTGAGGGTTGTGTCACCATTCCACCATACCTCAGTCCTAGAACGCCAGAACCTGACCTGGACAACGGCTGCGGTGGCTCTTCCGTTCTTGGGCGGATTCTCCGAGGAGGGAGGAAGAAGGTCATAGTTCAGAGGTCACAGTGGAAGGTGCTGAACCCCGGCAGGGTGACCCGGCCCTTCCTCTTCAGGTCCTCCTCGGGGCCCTGGTTGACCCTCTGGATCAGGGTCTTCTCAAACAGCAGCGGGTGGTAGGCCCCCAGCGTGCAGGCGGCGTCGAAGTAGGGCTCGTGGTAGTGGCACAGGTCCGTCTGACGCAGCGAGGGGATGTACTCGTACACGTGCACCTTCTCACACAGCGCCATCATCAGCAGGATGCCTGCAACGACGAGGGAGAGAGAGAGAGAGGGAGAGGGAGAGGGAGAGGGAGAGAGAGGGAGAGATGGTTCTGAGTTCTTTATTTACATGGTGATTAAGTGGGGGTATTTGTGTGGAGTGTGTACACAGACTGTACTGAACTGCATGCAAGCGACTGGTTTACGCTCTGCAAACACCATCTGCACGGTTATTGTGCTGTACACACAAAACGCGCAGAAATCTGGATGACATTCCATTTTGCCTACTGACTTTGCCTGCTTTTACAATTTCTCCAATCACACTTCCTAGCCATTGTGCAACCGTTCTAATTGACCTCTAACAGGCACCTCACAGAACTATATCCCACTCTCTCCAACTCACCCTGCCTATGTATGCGCCCTTCTGTAGTGACACTGTGTGGTCTATGTTGCATTCCTGATGGCCTGCGAGGGCACGCTAAACACGCTAAGAACACGCCACTCCGCTAGTGCAGCAGAGGACATTAGAGGAGCCCTTTCCGCTGGTCCACTTCCTGTTGATTACACATCAAAACTCAGGCAGCAGGATTTCTGCTTGGACAAACTCTGGGAACATTTACATTTGGCCAACCTGTCAGGAGAGGTCAAACACACACCTCAGGCAGAGTTTGGCCGCTGTATGACTTCCCTCGAGAGCGCGTGTGTGTGTGTGTGTGACTGTGTGAGTGTGTTTGTGTCAGATTCTATCAAGCGAGAAAGTCACTCTTAAAAGCAAACACTTAATCCCCTCTCTCTACCCATCACTCCCCTCTCTTTACCTCTCCTTCCTCTCTCCCCCTCCCTCCCTCCCTCCCTCAGTTCTACAGGTGTTTCCTGATCATGTTTCGTTGCAAGCGGCGGGCGATGGAGAACGGCCTGTCTTCCATGCCCTCCAAGACCACGGTGATCCAGCTCCACCGCCGAGTCCACAGCAACACGGTGGCCTGCACCGCTCAGATCTCCACGGGCCTCAACCACGAGTGCAGCACCCCGGCCACCGAGCGCACCAACCCCCCAGAGGTCACCTCCTGAGTGGGCACGGCCACAGCCGAGGCCTGGGGGGTGGAGGAAAGGCGTGGGGACTCCCACCATGACTTCCATGATCAATCACGGAACAGCACTGCATGGTCAATTCTGTCACGTTCACCGGACCGATTCTGACGCCGCCGCCAGAATAAACTCCCTTGTCGAGGACCGTCCATTCAGTGTGTTTACAATGTGTGTGTGTGTGTGTGTGTACAATAAACAGAAAATACTGTATACGTGCAATTAATTGTGCATGTTGTATCTCAGACAAACGAGTGTGTGTGTGTGTGTGTGTGTTGACAGGTCTCCAACAGAGTGGGGTGTGTATGACAGACATGTACAATAAGGAGTATTGTATGTGCAATTTGTGCATGTTGTTTCATCTCGTGCCTGTTTTCTCTGCTTTGTGTGTGTACCAACCCTGTTCAGGTGTAAAGATCATGTTTCCATAGAGCTCCAGCTCCATCCCTCCTCCACCCAGCACACGCCGTCACCCCTGACCCCGCCCCCTGACCCCGCCCCCCTGACCCCTGACCCCGCCCCCCTGACCCCGCCTCCAGCTGCAGTGCTCCATCAGAGGAGACAGAGACAGACTGAGGTGCAATAAGCTCCCAGAGGACACAGCTGCTCACACACACGGACCCCACAACAGTGTTTGATTTGAGAATTAAATTGTTATTTATTTGAGAATGATCCCATGTGAGATGATGTTGAAGGAGCGTGTATCAGAATCCCTGGCTTCTCCCTCGCCTGTACAAAGACAGCTCTGTGGAGACGATTGTGTGACTGGTTTCTTGGTTTCTTTTCAATATGGTACAAATTCCTTCATACTGACAAAGGATTCACAAGAGATTCCAGAGCATTACCTTGGTCTATCTAGCGACAACACAGAGAACAGACTAACACACCACACCTCTCTGGTTCACACTGTAGCACACACACACACACACACAAACACGCAATCTCACCCAAAGTTACCCAACACCACATTATACACTTATACACAATAGCCTTTTATGCATGGATAAAACCCAGCAGTGACTCACACCTCATGTGAGGAGGGAAACTGAAATTGCTGGACTGAAATTAGCCGTCTTTGAGAATACCACGCCACCAAACACCTCGTTTACGTGGTCTTAATGGCAAGATTAATGAGAAACGAAAGAAAGGAACGGAAGACCCCCCCCCCTCTCACATCACCGCTTGTATGGCATTTGCAGTGTAACCTTGGTAACTGCTTCTAGACGTAAGTGCTAAGGGGAAGTTATCATGACAAAGTGTTGTGATGCTGGGTGATGCATAGCAGCACACACACACACCACAGGTCTATAAAGAGGACACAGTGGCTCATACAGATTAAAATGCTGCTGCTGTTCTCCGGTTGAAAGTAACTTATTTAACTGACTTACGGCCGCTTAAGTATTTCCAACACGATTACTGCTGTAAAAAAATAAGTATGTGCGTAAGCATGAACACATGGGCCACTGTGTCCTCCTAAGGCTGAGTACAACTGACAGCAAGAATGTGTACATGTATATTTATCACCAGACAGGCCGGATCTTAGGAAGCTAGACCAGGAGATACAAGGACAGCCCCCCGAATGTTAAACTCCCAGCATGCACCTCTGCACAACGGCTCGTGTGGCACTACGGAGCCCTTGTTTGATCTACGGGCTGGTAACCTCCCTTCCTGTTGATGTCAAGCGTCTATCGCCGACGTATAGGGATGATGAGGCCGGAGACGCAGGAGGATAAACCCAGAGGAGAGCAGGCTCACGCTTCAAACAGAATCAGCAGCGATTGACATGCGGCAGAAGCCATCCTCAAGGGGTGTAGAACGCACACACCACCTGACCACACACACACACCTGACCACACACACACATACCTGACCACACACACACACACACACACACACACCTGACCACACACACACACCAGGTGCTTTGAAGTAGGAGGCCAGGTAAAATGTGCCAAAGGCATGAAATTACATACGTGTGTGTACACATTTGTATGTATGAGTGTGTGTCGGTGGTACCTATGAAGCCCGACGAGGGGGGGTTGGGCTGGATGTTCTCCCGGGTGTTGCCCTGGACCAGATCCCAGAGCTGCCACACGTATCTGGGGTGCAGCACGTAGAACGGCTGGCCGGGATTCAGCCTGCGGTGCTCCACATACGGACTGAAGAGGTTGTAGTCCGGGCTGGCGTACCACTGAGGGAGAGAGAGAGAGAGAGAGGACGGAAAGAGGAGGCAGAGAGAGAGAGGAAGAGAGAGGACGGAAAGAGGAGGCAGAGAGAGAGAGAGAGAGGAAGAGAGAGTACGGAAAGAGGAGGCAGAGAGAGAGAGAGAGAGAGGGACGGAAAGAGGAGGCAGAGAGAGAGAGGGACGGAAAGAGGAGGCAGAGAGAGAGAGAGAGAGGAAGAGAGAGGACGGAAAGAGGAGGCAGAGAGAGAGACGGAAAGAGGAGGCAGAGAGAGAGAGAGAGAGAGAGAGGACGGAAAGAGGAGGCAGAGAGAGGGACGGAAAGAGGAGGCGGAGAGAGAGAGAGAGGACGGAACAAGCGAGAGGGCAGAGGAGGGAGAACAGATCAGTGATTAATGCCTGCGATCGTGATAGAAGGCATAATGGTGTGTGTCAGTCAAGAAAATTGGTTCTTTACCAAGTACAGCAGTTAAAAAAACGGATACCCGGGGTAATAGTAATTGCATACTTTCCATCCATATACACACACAAACACACCCTCATTTTTCCATCAAAGTTCCTTGTGTTGACAGATTGGATTAGAAAATGTATTGTTACGCTGCTGTCCTTTGATAGGCTGAAAACATGCCATCAGCGCGTAAATTCTACCTGGCAAATTACGCAACAACAACAAATAAACTTGATTTATCACTCAGTGGAATACCACTGGAACACCCCAGCTTCAGGGGAGTATCTAGAAAGGTATCTGACCGGAGGTATTTGACCCGGGGTTTGGACCAGTGCTTTATATCCATGTAATCCATGATGATACGCACGTCAGGGAAAAGATTAGTAGAATTTTCAGAGGTTCAGGGTTGTCAAATGATTCAAAGCTCTTAAGAGGTTTGACCAAATTGAGTGCTAGTAGTTTCAATGGATGACGCAAACCACCCTCCGACTAGTAGTATGCTATACATAGACTCCAGCAGCAGCGCATGCATATACTAATGACTCCAAAAGCAGAGAGTGTGCCTAATAAATTGATGATGTAATGTAAAGCAGAGATTTAATTATTCTATTCATTAGAACACAGGGAGGGAAGTGCAGCCATGATTCAATTTCCTGTCGCCGTTTCCAGAAATAGAAGCAAGGAGCTTCCGGAAGTCCGAGGAGTTGATTATCACTCCATTTACGTGATCGAAAACGCTGTCCCCTGTTCTAGAACAGGGAACGAGCCGGAACAGAGAGGGCGAGCGGGACGGAGGAAGATATACACACACACACATGTAGCAAGATGGGAGACGAGTGGCCCGGTGCAAGACGCGGGAAACCACACGCTGAAGAGAGGAGGTACATGGAGGGAGAGAGGACGGATGGAGGGACTGGGGGAGAAGGAGAGATGAAATGCGGGGGGGGGTAGAGAGAGAGAGACACAAAGACAGAGACAGATAGATAGAGACAGAGAGAGACAGAGAGAGACAGAGAGAGACAGAGAGAGACAGAGAGAGACAGAGAGAGACAGAGAGAGAGACACACAGAGACAGAGAGAGACAGAGAGACAGAGAGAGAGAGAGAGAGAGAGAGAGAGAGAGAGACAGAGAGAGAGACATTAATGAGTGGGGTCATAGACGGCGGAAGGAGAAGAAGCGAAGGTCGACAAAAGGAAGAGAGGAAGATGAGATTGGATGGAACAGATGGATGAGGTGATGATGCAGGTTAGATAGATGTAAGTTAGATAAAAGGACAGGGTGAGGATGAGCGGCATATATGTAGGCATGCCTGTACATGTCAAAGGGTACAGTGTGCGTGTGTGTGTGTGTGTGTGTGTGTGTGCGTGTGTGTGTGTGTGTGCGTGTGCTGGGGGGGATATCGAATCCTGTCTCCTTGGCTGTAGCAGAAAGATAAATGAATGTAACGTTTCCACTCATGGGCTCCGTATGCAGGGGTGGTTAGGACTGCAAAGACTACCATGCCCTACACAGCACCTTGTCCTCACACACACAGTGTGTGTGTGTGTGTGTGTGTGTGTGTGTGTGGGTGGGTGTACCTCGTGGAGGTTGACAGCATAGGGTGCAGGGTCCCATGCCACCAGAGTCACATTCTGATAGAGGGAGCTGGTGTTGAACCTGTGCTTGGGGTTGTCCAGGATCTGGAACAGAACACGCATGTTGAAGGATTAGAGGAAATATCAAAGCCATCGTAATATTGCAACGACCAGAGTTGCACAAACCATCATCCTGACCAGTGCAAATACACCAGAGTTGATCCTTTTTTCATTAAACCTTTGTTTCAGGTAGCAAACACTATGCACACACACACACACACATACAGGAGATCTGCACACACACGTTCATGTTTTTCAGTATGTGTGTATTATTCATGTAGATTATTCATATATAGATGAGCTGTGTCATATGCTGTTCCATGGTCCATGCATACATTAAGTGAGTGAGACACAGATTGATCACGATCTCTAGCCGCTAAACCAGAAACCATATGAATAACACTTATTTATGAATGTTTGTGTAATGAGGACTTTACACATTCATGTATATCCTTCCAAACTCCGGTGAGACAAACACGTAGACCCAAGACACAAACGCACAACACACACACACACACACACACACACACACACACACACAGGCTCACCTGGGAGTTGATGACCCGGATGGTGGTCTTGTTTCCCACATCCCTCTCAAAGCCCTCGGTGGGGGCTGCGTTGAACCTCAGAACTGCATCATGGGAATCTGAGGAACACGACCCAGAAACCACAACACGTGTCACCGGGAGCTGAACATGTCAACAGGTTTATTTAGGCTACTCCCTCCCCCCTGACGGAGCCTGGTCATTCAGGCTCCTCCCCCCTGACGGAGCCTGGTCATTCAGGCTCCTCCCCCCTGACGGAGCTGGTCATTCAGGCTCCTCCCTCCCCCCTGACGGAGCCTGGTCATTCAGGCTCCTCCCCCCTGACGGAGCCTGGTCATTCAGGCTCCTCCTCCCTCCCCCCTGACGGAGCCTGGTCATTCAGGCTCCTCCTCCCTCCCCCCTGACGGAGCCTGGTCATTCAGGCTCCTCCCCCCTGACGGAGCCTGGTCATTCAGGCTCCTCCCCCCTCCCTCCTGACGGAGCCTGGTCATTCAGGCTCCTCCCCCCCTGACGGAGCCTGGTCATTCAGGCTCCTCCCCCCTCCCCCTGACGGAGCCTGGTCATTCAGGCTCCTCCCCTCCCTCCTGACGGAGCCTGGTCATTTAGGCTCCTCCCCCCTCCCCCCTGACGGAGCCTGGTCATTCAGGCTCCTCCCTCCCTCCCGACGGAGCCTGGTCATTCAGGCTCCTCCCTCCCTCCCGACGGAGCCTGGTCATTTAGGCTCCTCCCTCCCCCTGACGGAGCCTGGTCATTCAGGCTCCTCCCTCCCTCCCGACGGAGCCTGGTCATTTAGGCTCCTCCCTCCCCCCTGACGGAGCCTGGTTATTCAGCTCAATCCACCACACATCTGTATTTCACCGGCAAATCTTTGGAGCACACATTTTTGTCAGACCACTTCAAAAAGCCTGAAAACCAAATCGATCATGCGCTTTCAAAAAGTGCCCGTCCCTAACTGAGTCCACTAGGGTGTCCTTAGCGAGAACAGTGTTTACTGCCAACAAGCACTGTGATTGGGCGAGAGGACGTTCCACATAATCGGTCGTGTTTGGACGGTGCCTCTGGGTATTTCAAACAAACAAATAAATAAACCACACACACAATCACTGAGGACACACACACACACAATCACTGAGGACGCCTTCTGGAACGCTGCCGTTAACTCAGCTTTAGAGAAGGTACACACACACACACACACACACATGATGCACCCCTATGCCTTTTGCAATTCCTCCTATACTGTACACGTTACACATGTGTGGTTATGGCTGTCAACACGTTTTCCGTTTATATCGATCAGAATGAAGGAGAGCATCTCACATGTCACGGAATGTGAGAATGGAGATGGATAACCACCTTGAGTTCCCTGGTGGAGGTCAGTAACCATCGCCAGGTGTCTTTATATAGCTTGTTACCTTTGTAGCGCTGCCAGCCCCCCTGCTCTCCCTGAAGCAGCAAGAGAGACCTCTAGTGGCCGCAGTGAGGAACTGCAGACGCACTAGGGACACTCAAAACCCCATCCGTTACTTTGAACAGTCATGCATTATGGTGAAGGTTTGCCTTGAAGCCATTAGAAAAAACCAGCACAGGCTTTTGATGCAGTTATAATATGTCCTTCTGCCGTCCTCCACGCACAGCGCACACAAGCACACCCGCGACGGATCGGCATTCAGCACCTTCACCACCTCCGAGCAACACCCAGGGAAGCAGTGTCCTGCCTGACATTGGGAGAGTGTGTGTGTGTGTGTGTGTGTGTGTGTGTGTGGTGTGTGTGTGTGTGTGTGTGTTGTGTGTGTGTGTGTGTGTGTGTGTGTGTGTGTGTGTGTGCGTTCCCGCTCTGAGCCGACAGGCGCGGCCATACACACTCACAACCTTGACAGTTGAACACCCCTGGGTTGCAATCAAAAGCTCCTTTGAACTAAATGAGGATTCAGAGAGTGAGAGGAAGGTTCGCATTCTCATTTGCAAACGGTCATAATGCGTTTCCAGAGGGCGACAAGCCTGGGTTTGGTCAGTGCTGGTCCCAGAGAGCGAAGCCAGGAAGGTCTAGAGATGGAAGCGTTTGGCCACTAACTACCAGCCTGGTGATGAAGTAGAGAACACTGCAGCACCAAACAGCTAGACGAGAGCTGGTCCCACCCAACTTTGTTCATGTGTTCATTAACGTGTTCGTGTGTTCATTTAGCCAGACATGCAAAGCGACATTCAGAGGGGGAATCAAACCGGCAGCCTTTCAATTTAACACCAAGGTAAACACCCGGGGTAAACACCTGGGGTAAACACCTGGGGTATTGGGTAAACACCAAGGTAAACACCTGGGGTAAACACCTGGGGTATTGGGTCTAACACCTGGGGTAAACACCTGGGTTATTGGTTCTAACACCTGGGGTAAACACCTGGGGTAAACACCTGGGGTAAACACCTGGGGTAAACACCTGGGGTAAACACCTGGGTTATTGGTTCTAACACCTGGGGTAAACACCTGGGGTAAACACCTGGGGTAAACACCTGAGGCAAACACCTGGGGTAAACACCTGGGGCAAACACCTGGGGCAAACACCTGGGGCAAACACCTGGGGTAAACACCTGAGGGAAACACCTGGGGTAAACACCTGGGGTATTGGGTAAACACCTGGGGTAAACACCTGGGGTAAACACCTGGGGTATTGGGTAGTGTTCATGTTTGAAAGGAGTCTGTCTCAGGATGGAGATATGTAGGGAGTCTGGGAACAGACAGCTAGCAGTCAATGCCAGTCAGGGCACAGTTTATGCAAACCACCACAAGAGGGCAGTACAACACAGCCAACAGGACCAACAAGCACAGATCCAGACAGACACTGAAGACAAATACATCTGTAGCAACACCGAGTGGTGTAGACTGTCAGTGGACACATCTAATTGCAACAGTGGTCGAGTCTGTCACCTAGAAGAGGCTGATGTATGGCATTAGGCCTTGGGAGGTGAGAAGGAACTTAGTCAGATCAATGGAGCTAGACTTCCCGCCGTGGTTTGGTCTATAAAATATGTGTAGCAGAGTTCCACTCCCCCTGCAGTCACAAGAAGGCTCAATAATTCATTAGTCCGTTACGTTCATCAACAAAACAGAAAAGATCAACCTCCCCCCCCTCCTACTACCACCGTCCCCGCCACCTCCCTCCCTCCCTCCCATCCTCCTCCTCCCCCCACCTCCCTCCCCCCACCTCCCACCTCCCACCTCCCACCTCCCACCTCCCACCATCCTCCTCCTCCTTCTCCCCCCTCCCACCTTCCACCTCCCACCTCCCACCCCCCACCTCTTACCCTCCCTCCCTCCCTCCCCCCACCTCCCTCCCTTCCCCACCTCCCTCCCCACCTCCCTCCCTCCCCCCACCTCCCCCCCCTCCCCACCTCCCTCCCCCCACCACCTCCCCACCTCCCCACCTCCCACCTCCCTCCCACCCTATTTTCTTCAGAGTTGTTATCTGACAACGGATAGACAACCCTTTTACCACAACGACGGTTTGTGTTTTCATGTAAGAGAAGTACACGTTAGATTAGATTAGATTCAACTGTATTGTCATTGCACAGAGTACAAGTACTGAGGCAACGTCACACTCGACCATACTGCGTGTCTATGTGTATGCATGTGTGGGTCTCTGTGCGTGCATCTGTGTGGTGTGTGTGTGTGTGTGTGTGTGTGTGTGTGTACATCTGTGTGTGCACGATACATGTGACACGCTTATCGCAGGTTCTTGTTTAGTCTGACAGATAACCAGACCCTTAATCTCATCCAGTACAGTGTGAGAACAGGCACAAATGCAAACCACTCTTTCTTCTCTGCAACGTACACACCTAGCAGAGGCGTACACACGCCATCTTCCTGCCTCGTTCTGCACCTCTGAACAGACACTGTTCATGCATTTCAATGTTTGACCTGGTTATGACACGCAGCTCCAGAACATTCTACAGCGAGAAGAAGACATGCACCAGCTAGTTCTTTGTGTGTTTAGCTATGTGAGGTGTGTGGGCGTAGCTTAGGGGGTTAGAGCACTTGACTACCAATCAACAGGTCACCGGTTCAAATCCCCCTCTGCACTGTTATGGATAAGGTAAGATTTCGTCGTTTAGCAGACGCTCTTATCCAGAGCGACTTACAGTAAGCAGATCATAGATAGTAGATAAGTAGATAGTAGATAATGATGACTATGTTGAACAGCCATGCGTTGTGGCATTATTAAATGGTAAACGGACTGCATTTAGCATCGTGTGAATGTCGATGCTGAACATGCACACCTCCCCTGAGTAAGAACACAGCGCTCTCCCCTGCGCGGTGTCATGTGCCATATGGGCTCTGCAGCACAGGCCTGCCAAGGACGAACTCACGAGCCCAGAGGAAGAGGATGCCTTGTGATTGGTGCATCATGAAGCTATAGGGGTGATGTGACAACAACTTGATTGGCTAGCGGAGGGGGGGTCCTCTGTCTCTTCAGACGAGCCATCTGTCGCACAGTTCACACTCCCCCACAGGCCCTCGGGAGCAGCCAATAGGGGCAGGACTACGCCATCACACACACACACACACACACACACGAGTATGCACACACACACACGTATGCACACACACACGTATGCACACACACACACGTATGCACACACACACACACACACGAGTATGCACACACACACACAGCACAAACATAATGAGGCGTATCAGGATCCTACTCCAGATAAGATTACATTTCCATCCTTACAGACCATTCAGAGTCTGAGGTCATCAACAGCAGCTATCTCGGCTGTTCTTTTCGGAACATTTACAACTAGGGACGCACTATACTACCACCTCCCTCTCTTCTTTAGATTAGATTCAACGTTATTGTCATTGCACAGAGTACGAGTACTGAGGCAAACGAAATGCAGTTTAGTTCTTCCCTCCCTCCCTCTCTCCCACTTCACCACCCTCTTCTTCTGCCGTCCTCCCTCCCTCCCTCCCTCTCTTCCTCTCTTCCTCTCTCCCACTTCACCTCCCTCTCTTCTGCCGTCCTCCCTCCCTCCCTCTTTTCCTCTCTTCCTCTCTCCCACTTCACCTCCCTCTCTTCTGCTGCCGTCCTCCCTCCCTCCCTCTTTTCCTCTCTTTCTCTCTCCCCACTTCACCTCCCTCTCTTCTGCCGTCCTCCCTCCCTATACCTCTCTTCCTCTCTCCCCACTTCACCTCCCTCTCTCCTCCCTCCCTCCCTCCCTCCCTCCCTCCCCCCCCTCCTTCCTTCCACTCACCGATCTCTTGTCCCAGTCCGGAGTGCAGGATGGCCCCGGCAGAGGCGACCACGGCGCAGCTCCCAAAGCCCTTCTTCCCCCCCTGCAGGTACAGCTCCTCCAGGCTCCTAGGGGGCACCAGCTCGGCCCAGCCCAGGTCGGAGAAGGGCTGCTCGGAGCCGTCGAGCGTGCGCAGCTTGGCATGTCTCCTCATCTGGCACAGCAGGTCCTTGGGACTCTGGGTCTCTCGCCGCTGGCCCGTGAAGGCCACGTGGTGCTTGTTGGCGCTCAGGTAGTCCTTCATGGCTCGCTGCAGCCTGGGGCTCAGCATGCCGGCCGAGACGCGGCCCTTCCTCAGCCTCTGGACCACCGAGGCCGACTTGGAGAAGTAGTAGTCCTCGGACGAGTCGGCCGCCTCTCCCCGGCCCGCCGTCGTCCTGCGAGCGTTCCCCTCCTCCTCCGTCTCCTCCTCCTCGCCGCGCCGCGACGCCTGGTTCTGGCTCCGGCCGGCGGAGGTTCTTTCGCGGTTCCGTGTGACCGTGTCGGGGTAGGAGCCCACGTTCTCCGTGCCGAAGGAGGACCAGGCGGCCAGGCTCTGAGGGTCCAGGTAGTCGTGCTGCGTGGCGTACTGGCTGTAGGGGGCGCCGTCTGGGCTCGGGCTCATCTCCCGGCTGGGCTCCGACGTGGAGGAAGAGGGCGTGGCGTCCAGGCCCGGATACGTGTAGGCCGTGGAGAGAGGGGAGGCCGGCTCTGGACGGGAGCCCACGATGGGGTGCTGTTTGTGGGTCAGGGCTTGGACGGAGGACAGGCGGCGGGTGTCGGGGTGCTGGGAGAGGGAGGAGAAAGAGGAGGAGGAGGCGGGGCCAGAGGAGGAAAGGGGCTCGTTCACGTGGGCATCCAGGAAGTAAGAGAGCAGGGCCAGGAAGACGAGGGCCCAGGCTAGCATGCCCAACAGCACCAGCCGACGCCACTGCTTCATACTGGACATGGTCAAACACACACACACACACACACACACACAGGGCCTGTAAAAGATTTAAAATCTATATTAAGTCTCTAAAACAAACAGGTTCAATTTAGCTGCATGTGTTAAAGCCCCCCAAAAACATTGGTCTTTTTCATCTGGATATCTGCCCGATCGTGTCTCTGGAGACTCACCTCAAACAATGTTCTTTCTATTTGTTGGAGTCCATGAATCTTCTGGAGCAGAATTGGGCCCTGTGGAAAGACAGAGTACAAATTAGCAGAGGGATTTGGAAGAAGGGAGAACAAGCACAGAAGCAGGGAAAGGATACCTGCACACAGACACACACAGACACACACACACACAGCGAGAGGAGGGAAAACAAATGAACCACTAAATCGCTTGACACCTGAGCACCACATTTAATGGTGAGTTTTCTGCTTGTCTTGTAATAGAGCCCATCTCTAGAGAGCTGGAGAGGAGTAGCTGTGGGCAGGGAAGGACTCCTCTCGTCCTCTCGTCCTAATTATGGTTCTCTACTTCTGTGGGCTGACCTTGTGGTAGCCAAGCCCAGCTAAGGAGCTCTGACTCAGGCACAAACGTCTCAGGGGAGCCCCTCTGGTCCTCCAGACCTCCCAGCCTGGCCCACACAGATAAGCCAGGAATATGCCACTGACCCCAGGCTACACTGACCCAAACAAGCCCAGTGGGTCCCCAAGGAGAAGGTACACACACACCCACACCACGTCACACTACACACACACAGCTGCCACCTCTCTCTCTCTGTGTGGGTTGAGCGTGAGTGTGTGTGCTTGTATGCGTTAGTGTGAGTGTGGCCCTGTCCATGCTAAGACATAAAGACAGACAGCCGTGATCCTTCGTTTAGCAGCTTGGGAGTTGTAGGTCTTTGGAGAGTTCACTGTGTGTAAACAAGCCTTAGCAACAACATCCTCTGCTCTCTTCATTACCTCACAACCAGCCTCCTCAACGCAGCAGACCTCCCAACCGGGTCGTCCTCATCCACACACACCTCTCTGCTGCTCCGCCCAAACTCTCAGGCCCACTCTCCCAGTTACATTTACGCATTTAGCAGACGCTTTTATCCAAAGCGACTATCCAAAGAGAGGCAGGCATGGATTAAGCTTAGTCCTAGCCTAAACCCCATTTTCACTGGAGATCTTTTTTATTTTATTTTAGGTCTCGGCTTAATCCATCTGGGGAAACTGATGGGTGTGTGTGTGTGTGTGTGTGTGTGAGAGAGAGAGAGAGAGAGAGAGAGAGAGAGAGAGAGAGAGAGTGTGTGTGTGGATTCTCTACGTCACCTGGCAGTAATCAGGATCTGTGCCCCAGTAATTGCAGCTAAACAACATGAATGTGGCACAGATGGAAAAGAGGAGGAAGAGGAGGAGGAAGTCTGGAGAGAGAGATAAAGGGACGGAAACGAAACAAGCAGGAAAGAGAGAAAGGATACAGAGCTAGCTGAGAAGGGAGACAAAAAGAAACGAGAGAGAGAGAGAGAGAGAGAGAGAGAGAGAGAAAGATAGTATGAGAAAAAGGCTTTCTTTTGAAGTAGGAAGGAAGTGGTTAAGTGTTGGAAGGCATTGTGCCCTTAAATTGATGATGATGTGGTCTCTGACTGATGTGAGTGAGATTGAGAAAGAGAGGGTGAGAGACAAGAACCTGAGACAGAGGAAGCCTCATCACTTGGTCTACTTACTGCCGCACATCAAAAGAGAACGGCAGCTAACGGCGACACACCCACACAGTGCTACAAAGATGACTGACACCTGATCTGTCTGTCAGTAAACCCTGGTGAAACTGTGCTCATTACCCCGACTTCAGAGTAAAACAAGAAATATTTGAGGGAAACAGTACAGTACACACAGAACCATAGTATATAACTGTCCAATTTCGATGAAGTTTTTGGAATGTAAATAGTTCATGAACAGAATGTCCTTACAGATCCACTTTAGAGCTGTCAGACTAACAATGGCGATATAGCGAGAGAAAAAGAGAGACACAGCTAGGGGGGAAATTGGGCGAAAGAAGGTGAGTGCAAAACTATGTAATAAAATGTAAATCCTCTATAATTCATCAGCTTTTCAGAGCATCCTGCTCTGTTAAGACACACGCACACAGACACGACACACAGACACGACACACAGACACACACACAGACACGACACACACACGCACACACACACACAGGCACACAGACGCAACACACACAAAGAATAAACACACAGCACAATTCATCAGTTTTTCAGAGCATCCTGCTATGTTAAGACACAGGCACACAGACGCAACACACCCAAAGCACATGGCACCACAAACAGTGACCTGCTCTCTCTCACACCTCATTATCACTACAACACTTCCATGATGTTCCCAGCCTCGCGACCCTGGAGAGCACCCCCACAGGGAGAGAGCACCCCCACAGGGAGAGAGCACCTCCACAGGGAGAGAGTACCCTCCACAGGGAGAGAGTACCTCCACAGGGAGAGAGCACCTCCACAGGGAGAGAGTACCTCCACAGGGAGAGAGTACCTCCACAGGGAGAGAGTACCTCCACAGGGAGAGAGCACCTCCACAGGGAGAGAGTACCTCCACAGGGAGAGAGTACCTCCACAGGGAGAGAGTACCTCCACAGGGAGAGAGTACCCCCACAGGGAGAGAGCACCTCCACAGGGAGAGAGCACCCCCACAGGGAGAGAGCACCCCCACAGGGAGAGAGTACCTCCACAGGGAGAGAGCACACCCACAGGGAGAGAGCACCTCCACAGGGAGAGAGCACCCCCACAGAGAGAGCACCCCCACAGGGAGAGAGCACCTCCACAGGGAGAGAGCACCCCCACAGGGAGAGAGTACCCCCACAGGGAGAGAGCACCTCCACAGGAGAGAGTACCCCCACAGGGAGAGAGCACCTCCACAGGGGGAGAGTACCCCCACAGGGAGAGAGCACCTCCACAGGGAGAGAGCACCTCCACAGGGAGAGCACCTCCACAGGGAGAGAGCACCTACCTCCACACACACCAGAACATCTACCTCCACACACACCAGAACATCTACCTCCACACACACACCAGAACAGCTTGAACCCAGACTGACACACATGTCTCTCTGACTCTCTCTCCTCGGACACACACATGGGACAACCACAGTTCCAGAAGAAGACATACAAACAGAGGGGAAGATGAAGAAAAAGCAAAAGATGGAAATAGAAAGGGAAGGAGAGAGCGAGACACTGGGTTTTTGTCGAGTAAATGAGAGAGGGATGGAAGGACTTGATAATTGGGCCGCTGGAGATTGAGGTGCCTCATTAAAAACAAACCTCCATGAAAAGGAATGTGGTGGGTGAACGAGAGAGTGGTTTAGGAGGCTGTGATTACTAGAAGTAGGAGAAGAATGAGTCAGAAAGAACAAGATGTCTTCCACAATGCTGCTGCTCAGTCTACTGGAAACTCACACACACACACACACACACAGATAAAACACAGACTAAGCAGTTTGTTCCTCGTTAAATATTAAGCGTCCAGGAGTGATGAAAGTGTGCGCGTGCATACGTGTTCTTAAAAACCTTTCTCTTTTCTGTCAAATAAGTGCCTCAGGAAAGCTACGACCTTCACTGAGGCAGAGTAGGTACTTAGGTGTAATCAGCAGCAGCCTGCACAGAAGAACAGACCGGGACCACAGTCCAGAGATAAACAACACCACAAAGACATGCTGAGAGAACATGCTGAGATGAGGGTGTGAAGTCAGGGTGTACGGGGGAGATATACCACGTTCAAACCCAAAAGAAGGAGGCGCCGAAAGACACAGAGAAAAGAGAGAGACTGAGAGAGTGAGAAAACGTCCAGAGAAAAGATGAGGAGATAATATTATTTGCGGTGGTTTAATATACACTTCCTGAACCCTCCAGGTTCACCCACCCCCAAGGCCCAGGGGCCAGCCAGGTTATTATTACTGTACGTTGCTACCCGATACTGTAGCTAATACCTACTGGCGCTTGGGTAGGATAGCTGGAGTTAACCCTCAATGGGCACTGTGGTCCTATAGGCATCATGCTCTGGTGCAGAGGAGAGGTGTGTACGGGCCGCTAGCAGGCTAACGACTGCATTAATAGGCTGCATTTTCTATCCGAATAATGCAGCACGGCTGAATGATGGCCAAGGTGGGACGTGTTTAATTAGATCAAAGCTGGACAAAGAACAAAAGGGGGAGAGCGCTAGAGAAAAAGAGAGAGAGGGAAAATAGAGTCAAGGAGAGACAGCAGGGAGAAACAGGCAAAGAGGGGAGGGAGGGAGAGAGATAGAGATAGAGAGAGAGTAGAGTAGATAGATAGAGAGACGAGAGAGAGAGAGATAGAGAGAGCAGCTATCGACATCTCATCATCCCAGATGGGGTCTTCCTCTAGCTCTATCGCGAGATCTCTCTCTCTCGCTCTCTCTCTACTCTCTCTCTCATCTCTCTCTCGCTCTCTCCGCTCTCTCATCTACTCTCGCATAGCTCGCCTCACCATCCCTCCGCAGAGCGATGAGAGAGAGAGATATAGAGAGAGACAGACAGACAGACAGACAGACACAGACAGACAGAGAGGAGCGAAGCATGGCAGTAAAAGAGCAGGAGGAAGACTCTCAAACAGCTTGCTGCAGCAGGAGAGACGCTCAAACAGCTTGCTGCAGCAGGAGAGCTTTGAAGAGGGAAATCAGGAGAGAGTCTGTCAGATGAAGAGACGCAGCCGTCCCTGCTGGATGGAGGGATAATCTGTTGTTCATCTCTCCGCCCTCCTCATCCCTTGTTCCTCATCCCAAGAGCTAAACGCTGGGGGGGTTAAAGCCCCTCCCACAACGCCTGCCTGGTTCTAATCCTGCTGCTGCATTAGGAGTCACTTCCTGTTCCCAGTAACAGCCTTCCCGTCTGACACCTTATCCTGCTCCTTTCTCCCGTCATTTTCCTCCCTTTTCTTCCTGCCAGCAGGGGATGTGTGTTGTGTGTGTGTGTGTGTGTGTGTGTGTGAGTGTGTGTGTGTGTGTGTGTTACCTATCCACTGGGCCGTGTGATTTTGTACCAGCCATGGTTGCACTGTGTCAAAGGCTTGAAGCATGTGGGGCTGAACACACACACACTGAAGGCCACAGACAGCTTGGCTCATTCTTGCCATGCCCTGGCCTGCCAATCAAACACAGAGTACACACACACTCACACACATACATACACAGTCACACACACACACTACGAAGAGTACAATAACCCTGTAGGCCATCTTTTTCTACTCACTTTCTTCTCCCTCTTTACATGAAGAAGAAGAAGAATGGATTACAACGACTAAATCCTATTTCGACGTCAGGTTAGTGGTTTTTAAATGCGCGCGCACACACAGGCCCGGTCTGATGAGGTCTGGGGCAGACCTGAGAACATGATCTCAATTATAGACTGATCCTGCAGAGGAGGATTAGAGCTGCTGCCCTCTTCTGAGGACTGAGTTCTCTCTCCCTTTGGCCTTCGTCTCTTCTCTCTCCCATCGACCCGCTGCTCTCTCGTCTCCTCTCTCTCTCCTCCCCGTCCTCCTCTCTCTCTCCTCCCCCGTCCTCCTCTCTCTCTCCTCCCCTTCCTCCTCTTTCTCTCTCCTCCCCCGTCCTCCTCCTCTCTCTCTCCTCCTCCCCGTCCTCCTCTCTCTCTCTCCTCCCTCCCCGTCCTCCTCCTCTCTCTCCTCTCCTCCCCGTCCTCCTCTCTCTCTCTCTCCTCCCCCTTCCTCCTCTCTCTCTCTCCTCCCCGTCCTCCTCTCTCTCTCTCCTCCCCGTCCTCCTCTCTCTCTCTCCTCCCCGTCCTCCTCTCTCTCTCTCTCCTCCCCTGTCCTCCTCTCTCTCTCCTCCCCGTCCTCCTCTCTTCACCTCCTCTACTGATTTGCTAAGACTCTCTACCACACTGAAGCGCTGAGTAGATTTGCTGTTTGTTTGAAATAGCTACGTTGTGTGTTTCCGACGAGGCACACCGGTTCTGTTCCCCTTCCAGACGGTCCTGACGCTCCCACCTGAGACCTGGGGGGGGGGCGGAAGTCTCTCCCTCGTTCCCCCCCCGCCTGTGTCATCTTCCATCTGGTACACAGGATTCACACCTGACCTGCAGCGCTGAGCGGAAACACACACACACACACACACCTTCCTGGCACACACACACACCTTCCTGGCACACACACACACACCTTCCTGGCACAATAGGGGAGTACAGTACACAGAGATACAGTATGATATGACAGACGGGTATCACATGCCATGATCTGGGTAGGATTATATTTAGCTGCCACCTGGGCACACATGCACAGCCACCTGGTTCGAGAGACTACAGTAGCAAGCTAGCCCCCACCATCGTGTATCTATGGGAAGCAACGCAAACTCTGTCACTACAGACAGGTGGATATGGTTCACTCAGGTACGGGAGAGAGTTCGTTAGACACGACAGAGCAGTAGACAAAGACTTTGAACCAAATAAAGTGTTTGAATGGTCATCAGTAGACTGAGAGGTTTTCCATTGTTATGGCCGTTCCCTGACAGGATATGTACCGAGTCGTTCCACAGATCCGACGTTAACCAGTTACAGTGACACCACGTAGCACTGTATCACCATGTTTTATAACACCACAGACTCAAAGTCACACGCTACCCACCCTTAACCAACCTTACAGACACTAGGTTGGTTCAAATGGATTTGTAACAGGAGAGTTTACATAAGAATTGAATTATTTATTTAAAGAAAGCCACGCCCTAGATCAAGTAACCCTACATACGTAGCAACAGGGCACAACTATACCAGTCCAAAATCAAGTTTCAGTTAAGTGCTCTGTTGACAAGGGGTAAAGTAAGGGGTTATGTAAAAGTAGACAAAAATTAGAGGAGAGATGAAGAGAGACCCAAGGCCAGGCAAGGTAAAGAGAGGAGGTAGAGAGACAGAGGAGAGCAGAGGAGGAGAGGAGGTAGAGACAGAGGAGAGCAGAGGAGGAGAGGAGGTAGAGAGACAGAGGAGAGCAGAGGAGGAGAGGAGGTAGAGAGACAGAGGAGAGCAGAGGAGGAGAGGAGGTAGAGAGACAGAGACGAGAGCAGAGGAGAGCAGAGGACAAGCCGGTGTCTCCCCCCGCCTCTCGACCTTCACGGCCCGTCCTCCTTTGGATAAATCTCACAGGACGCCGTGTCCAAACGACAGCCCGTCGCTGGTGAGACGTAGGGTCTGGCACTCTCCAAGCACGGCCCACGCTGTGAGCCATGTTCCATCCAGGAAACGCAGCTCCGTGTCGGACATTATAGCCCCATAAATACAGAGGCTGAGTACCAGGCCTACACAAGGCCCACAGCAGTTCATCCTGGAGACTGGACACAGATGCACCCCCTGGGGGACACTAGGGGGGATCTTCCCTTCATGGCCTGTTGGGAGGGAGGGGGGGGGCAGAGATGATGAAGGTGACTGCATAAATGACCCTCACAAGTACAGGGAGACAAGCACCTCTCTAATACACCCCAGAGATGGGCACTTCAAACTCTGATTGGTCGGTTAGAGGTTCCCGGAACCAGGCTCTTACGTATGAGAGCCTTTTATTATTGGTGGTACTGTTCAAGAATACAATAATGTAATTATCATTCACTGCATTAAGACTTCAGACACACGTGCACAGTACACACGAACGTGCATACTGTGCACACACACACATCCTGTGAGGCTCATACACAGGGCTAATTAAACACAACATCTGTTCCAGTGTGAATTAGCTGGATTTATCGCGATGACATCACTAGCAAAGATAGAGGGAGAGAGAGAGAGAAAAAGAGAGAGTGTGTGTGAGAGAGAAGCCGCTGACCAACTCCAGTCCTCTTCAGACAGCATTCACCTTCTGCCCTCTCTCCGCTTTCAGTCTCTGTGCTTATTCAGAAGTCCTCTCCAGACACACACGCACTCCTTGTGAATCACCACTCACCAGCAACCCCATACAAGACACATGAAAGCCTGAGAACTTCTGGGCTATTCTAAAGCAGCTCAAGACATACTGTCCGGCAGCACTACACCAGCTGGACGGCTCTTTTCATTGTCTTAGTGAACGTGTGAAGGAGGCACCTCACCGACATGCGGTTCTCCCACAGCTCCCAGCTCCACAAGACGGACACACAGTCAGGGAGACGGACAGACAGCCAGGGAGACGGACAGACAGCCAGGGAGACGGACAGACAGCCAGGGAGACGGACAGGCAGCCAGGGAGACGGACAGGCAGCCAGGGAGACGGACAGGCAGCCAGGGAGACAGACAGACAGCCAGGGAGACGGACAGACAGCCAGGGAGACGGACAGACAGCCAGGGAGACGGACAGACAGCCAGGGAGACGGACACACAGCCAGGGAGACGGACAGACAGCCAGCCAGGGAGACGGACAGACAGCCAGGGAGACGGACAGACAGTCAGGGAGACGGACACACAGCCAGGGAGACGGACAGACAGCCAGGGAGACGGACAGACAGCCAGGGAGACGGACAGACAGCCAGAGAGACGGACACACAGCCAGGGAGACGGACAGACAGCCAGGGAGACGGACAGACAGCCAGGGAGACGGACAGACAGCCAGGGAGACGGACAGACAGCCAGGGAGACGGACACACAGCCAGGGAGACGGACAGACAGCCAGGGAGACGGACAGGCAGCCAGGGAGACGGACAGACAGCCAGGGAGACGGACAGACAGCCAGGGAGACGGACAGGCAGCCAGGGAGACGGACAGACAGCCAGGGAGACGGACAGACAGCCAGGGAGACGGACAGACAGCCAGGGAGACGGACAGAGGAGCACAGCTGCTCTCAGTCCCCAGCCCTCTTCTTCTTCTGAAGCTTGTGTAACTACAGCTCTCCTCTGAACCCTATGTGTCTGAAATTACACCTCAACTTTCCCAACGTGCCCCGCTTCTGACCACCACCACCCCCTCACACCTCGCATACCCCCCTTCACACTCTCAACTGCAGCCTTCCTTCCTGGGAAGCCCCTGATATGATTGCAGGGGATCGGAAACAGCTGTGTAGAAGAGCATAATGCTTTCACCTGTCCTGTCATGTCCTGTCAGACAGAAGAGGTCAGACGGATGCAAATTCAATTGAGATGACAATGCTGGAGGGGATGCAGAAAGGGATCATTGCAAAAATGTATAGGAGGGGGCTGATGAGGGAGACAAAAAGAAACGAGAGAGAGAGAGAGAGACAGAGAGACAGAAAGATGAGAGAGATCCACATTACATCTGTTAAGACATAAGCTCACTGAACTGCTTCAGGTATGTCTGTGTGTCTCTGTGTGTTTAACATGAAGTCTCTTGTTGGAGACTATGTGTGTGTACCAGTGAACACCTGTGGACTTCCCACAGTCCCTTAGGAAGTGTGCCCAGTTCAGGTCCATAAATAGGCAGCTGTAGACCCAGAGAGGTGCCAGTCTGTGTGCTGTGCTAATTGGACAGAAATATGTGCAAATAACACGAATGCAGATGTTGTAAGGCGGTCACAGCACTCAGGGGGTTGGCGTGTGTGTGTGTGTGTGTGTGTGTGTGTGTGTGTGTGTGTGTGTGTGTGTGTGTGTGTGTGTGTGTGTGTTGGTAACCATTCGAGTCATAATGTATATCGAATGATTTTCATATCAGGTTGGTTTGACCTAATCACCACTCACACATCCTTTGCATAAACAAAAT
Organism: Mallotus villosus; assembly: GCA_903064625.1. NCBI lineage: Eukaryota > Metazoa > Chordata > Actinopteri > Osmeriformes > Salangidae > Mallotus > Mallotus villosus. The sequence goes on along the minus strand of CAEFZP010002400.1, from coordinate 14,422 downwards.
TCCGTGTTTGTATACATGGCGAATAAACCGAATTCTGATGGTGCGATAGCCTCAAATGACCCTATAACTAAATGTATCAAAAACACGTTAATGCGATGGAATACATCAATTATGATGCAATGACCTAATAATGACCTAAAATTATAATATTCTACAACGAATTATTTATATTAAAAATGTCACATCTGAAAGTAGCCTATACTGCGTGACACTCAAGTGTAGCCTGTGTTTAAAAACACAAGAGGACATATTGATTAAAGGAGACAGTTGAGTTTGCTCAACTAGGAAAACGATCACACGTTTTTGCACAATTATATAATTCAGTTCAATAACATGACAAATAGCTTTTGAAAGGATTCCAATTTGCTATATAGGATAGTCGCCTATTTTACCAAATATACCAGCATCTTTCCTACCGTGGTTTGCCCCTTACCCAGAAAAAGAATGATGGACTGTCTGTTGCTTGAATGATGTATTGTCGAATTATGTTCTACTCTTACATATCAACCCCTGATTTAATTACCATGATAGGCGGTTACCAATATAACGATAAGTCCGGTCACAACACGGAGGAATGCTCGCACAAAGCGCTCCTATAAGCGTGATGGGCAACTGCTTGCGAACGCTGCAGCATGAGAGAGACCGCGAGCACAGAACAAAGCCTTACCTTAAAAAACGTGTCCGTTGTAATTGTTCTCGACACGTCCGATATCCATTTTCTTCTGCCGTTTGTCTAGTCGCAGTGTGCAAAATGCACACCGCTATTTTTAAGCGCAGTGAATCAACCGCCTCCGCGAACGAGGTGCACATCGGTGTTGTCTGTCACATTGTTGCTGGCCTTTTCTTGCATCCACTTGATGTGTGGTCAAAGGGGGCGGAGCCACTACCGCTCTTTGAGCTTCTCAACGCCGAGCTGCTTTACGCTGTAATTACCAGATGGGAAGTAATGGAAAGTAGGAAATACTTCGTTACTGTACTTAAATACATTTTCTGGTAGGGCCTATCAGTACTTTACTTGACTATTATATTTTCTGACAACCTTTTACTTTCATGCCTCACAATTTTTACACAAATATCTGTACTTTCTACTCTACATTTTCAAACCAGGCTCCCTACTTTAGTTTTAATCTGTATTTGGTGGCATGATCAATATAATTTATTGCCATTGCGCGTCATTTCCTGGCTATCTGGCATGTGTGTAGCCTGTGTGTGTGTAACGTGTGTTGTGTAGTGTGTGCTGTGTAGCATGTGTGTAGTGTGTGTGTGTAGCCTGTGTGTGTAGCCTATGTGTGTAGCCTGTGTGTGTAGCCTGTGTGTGTAGCGTGTGTGTGTAGCGTGTGTGTGTAGCCTGTGTGTGTAGCCTGTGTGTGTAGTGTGTGTGTGTAGCCTGTGTGTGTAGTGTGTGCGTGTAGTATGTGTGTGTGTGTAGCCTGTGTGTGGAGTGTGTGTGTGTAGCCTGTGTGTGTAGTGTGTGTAGCCTGTGTGTGTACATGTGCGTGTTCGGGGGTTTCGTCGCTGTGCTCTTAATTGTCTCATCAGTAAATGTCAAACGTCCAAATGGCACCGCGGGCTCGATTTATTTATTCATTTGTGTTCCATCCATGCAGCCGCGCAGATGCAGCCGCGCAGTGCCCATCAGATGCATGCAGCCTCGCAGTGCTACGCAGCAATTACAGGCACACGGCAGCCGCTAATAAATCACGAGGAGAAGAGCGCAGAGCGGCCTACTGGAAAACGACGAGAGACCGAGAACTACAGAATCCACCATCCTTCGTCTGTAGAGGTTACTAGGATGGGATGACAAACACACGTCCCCCCCCTCGACGGGCATCTCTGAGAGATCTGTCAGGAGGATGGAGAGACACGCACACACACACGCACACACACACACGCACACACACACACGCACACACACACGCTTGAAATCTCTTGCAGACACGCAGTGGTGAACTAGAAGGTAGAGTGCGGACACAGCAACCTTTTACACGGCAGCGTTTTGTTCAGACACAAACACACACACACACACTCCAGCCTTTTTATAGAGACAACGCACAACCTCTTAATGGAAGATGACTCACGCACACTCACAGGTGAGCTGTCTCTGTGTCTGAACACTTTCCTCTCCTGAGGACAATGTCAAAGTTTGTACCCTTTTGTTTTTGTGTGTGTGGGGGTGAATGCCTGTTATTGAAATCTTTCTGTCCCAAAGCATTAGTTAATACTGAATAATCTACCTTCTTCGCAGCCCCCCTACACACACCCACACACACACACACCCTAGACACACACACCTGCCCCCACGCTGCCTCAAGGCCTTGCAGTGCAGCTGAACACCTGTCCAGGTGCTTATCAGCCCAGTCTGGCCTAAGTCCAAAGTGTCAATCATTGAGACCCTCGTACTGTTGCGTTTGTTACAGGGATCAATAACCAAAACTGATTGTGTTGTGGTGTGTTTATGTGAGTGTGCCGGCACAGGTCTGTGTGTGTACGGGTGTGTGTGTGTCTCACAGTTTGACAGTTTTTCTCTTTGAACAAGGCTGAGCCTGGTGACGCTTGGTTTACGTGAGCAGCCTCCTGCTTCACCGGTCGGCAGCTTCTATCAGCAAGGACGGCCAGGATCCTGATTCACATGACGCACCACCAAAGACTACACAGCACCCATTGTAGACTCACAGTCCAGATTTTGCAAAGAAGAAGTTGGTGAAATTGAGTAAAGTATTCCCCAATACTAACGGCAGTGGAGCTGGTACCGCAAATGAGCTTTTAAATATCACGGAATTTGTGCAACCGTCTATGCGAAATTTGCTTAGTGATTAGCCCGGTCTCCAAGGAAATCAGGAAGTCGGTATTGTACTAATCCTGTTTGTTCTTTTCGTTTTTTACCCAGCACTATTTTTTGGGTCCCATCATCATCCCCATCATCCCCAAATGTCATCATCCCCATGATCCTGTTCTGACACTGACGACCATCATTAGCCTTCTGTGGGACCTACATGTTGAAACATGATCTAGAAGTCTACAGTGGAGTCCTCAAGACTCATATCTCTTTGGAATGGTGTGAGAAGATCGACAGTAACGTCCTCAGCTAGCGGTTGAACATCTGTCCGTCTGCAGCGGGTGCCATCCACAGGTCCTCGCCGCTCCTAATCCGGATGATCAGGCGAGGTAGGAAAACTCAGAAAGCGTGGCGGTTTCCATGGCGACGGGCGGATTGATCCCCGTCGCGGTGGTCGTCTCGCAGCTTTAAACGTTCCGGTCATTAGGACATCCCATCTGCTGTTGCTGATTACAGAGGGCCCGCTGATGGAAGCGTGATGTGGAGACCACACATCCAGGAACACCGCTGGGTGTGTGGGCTGGGTGTTTGTGTTGAAAGGAGAACGCTATCTGAAACCTACCTTTCATGGAGCTTGTTGAATGATGAAACCCAGGGAAAGGAGAGTCGCCAGAGAGTTGTGTGCTCCTAGACAATAAAATCTCCCAGGTCATCCAATCTCTCAGGTCATCAAACAATACCAAACACCATAACAATTATGTAACCCCTTCCATACTCAGCATGACACTGTTTACAGAGAATGAAAGAAAACATAAAACCTGTAAAACAATCAAATAATATTGAATGGATAATAGACAGTGCTGAAAGAGTCATGAAAACAAGTCATTTGGTTTCCCTTCCGCGGTCCCCCACAGTTCTTGTTAATGAGCAGAGGTGGGAGAACAGTGACCTTCTCCAGCTTGGCTAGGTGCTAATCAGACTTCCCACCTCTCAGCTCTGTGTGCAGTCCAGCCTCTCCCTGCTAGCACAGGTCCTACTCATCCATGATGAAGTGGAGCGAGTGGGGTTTCGTATGCCATTCGACTAACAACGAGTTAAGTATCCCCCCATGCTGTGTAGGATAATGCCTCCCCTCATTACCTGTGAGGTTGGGGAATAGGTGGCGCTGTACTGGCTGGTGGATCTGCAGAGTGATTAGTCCTGCTGGTTTATCTGGGACAGGAGAGGTGTGTGTGTGTGTGTGTGTGTGGTGTGTGTGGTGTGTGTGTGTGTGTGTGTGTGTGTGTGTGGTGTGTGTGTGTGTGTGTGTGTGTGTGTGTGTGTGTGTGTGTGTGTGTGTGTGTGTGTGTGTGGTGTGTTGTGTGTGTGTGTGTGTGTGTGTGGGAGAGGGGGGGCAGAGAGGGAGCAAGAGAAGAAAAGAGGAGAAGGAAAGACAGTGATCGTGTAGATAAAGGGAACAAAAACCGAAAAGGAGAGCGAGCGAGATGGAGAAAGGGGAAAAAGAGAGGACGAGAGACAGGGGGAGCGAGTCCAGAAAGAAGAGAGAGAGAGAGAGATAGAGAGAGAGAGAGAGAGGTACAGGTGGAGAGGAATGGTGAAATGTTAATGATGAAGGACGGACACACCTCTATCATCAACCTGGGTCACCAGAGGCCCTTAGGTGCCAAGCTTTGGTAAAGCTCACAGTACACACTCACTCACACACACACACAAACACACACATGCCATGTCGTGTGTTTCCTTGCAGTTGGAATCCCTCGCACGCACACACACACATTGTCGGATCACATGGCTCCTGGCTTCACCATGCCCTCTGACCGCCCATTTTTCGTTTCTCTCAATTTCACTTCCTTTCCATTATGCCCTTTTTCCCTTCTCCTATTCCTGCTTCCTGTTATCAGTTTGGACACAGTTCATCAGAACCTCCGGCAGCTTCTTCAGTTCCTTCCTCGCACAATCACTCTCTCTCTCTCTCTCTCTCTCTCTCTCTCTCTCTCTCTCTCTCTCTCTCTCTCTCTCTCTCTCTCTCTCTCTCTCTCTCTATGTCTCCTATTCTCTCTCTCTCTCTCTCTCTCTCTCTCTCTCTCTCTCTCTCTCTCTCTCATCTCCCTCTCTCTCCCTCCCTCCCTCCCTCTCTCTCTCTCTCCCTCTCCTCTCTCTCCTCTCCTCTCTCTCTCTCTCTCTCGCTCTCTCTCTCTCTCTCTCTCTCTCCCATTCTTTTCACAATACCTCTATCTTTGACCTATCACGTTGCTCTCATTATTTGCTCTAGCTACTTTTCCCATTCAGTCATTCATCATACCGTCAGTCACATGACCACGGAAACAGAAGAATTCATTGTCATTTTGGTTTAATTCCCGTTCATTTGATTTTCCAGCCCGCAGACTCTGGATCAGATGACGTGTCCTGAGTTTCCCGCTGAGTAATCTGCCCATGATCTGACGGCTGATCTGTAAGCTGTGTGTAATGTGTTTCTGATACACACTGCGTATCGTTCCAGTCTGTGTATATAGCCACAGCTTTTGCTAAGTGGGTTCAAAAGTAGTATAATTTTATGGTGTGTCATAAACTGTGGTTGGTTGAATCTATATGGCACAAAAAAGGTCTCAGACTGGAGACTTAGCCCCACAGACCAGGGGGGTATTCCAGATAACAGGTTATGAGACGTAGGCCTATATCTGTTTGCATTAACTCCCTGTGTCAACATCGTGTGTTGGCTGGAGAGTTACCAATGTCACATTAAAGTCGCATAACCTGCTCTCTGGAATGCCCGTCGTTTCGCGTTCTCTCTCTGGAACCACAAACCAACTAAAACTGCGTGTTCCGTTTCCTGCGTGTCTCTGCTTGTTTCTCAGGCCCAGCCTGCCTCCTCCCACATCCCTCATTTTCACTCCCACTGACTGGAGGAGACGGGAGAGAGAGAGAGAGAGAGAGAGATAGAGATGGAGAGAGAGAGAGAGATAGAGGGAGATAGGTAGAGAGATAGACTAGACAGAGAGGGAGAGGGGGTCACATTTGAGCGCGACACCTTCCCCAGGCGAAGCTCTGGCACGTCCTCCATTAGCGACAGCAGCGCAGCGCCCGCCAAGGCGCTAGCTGCGAAGTAGGTTGTTTCCATGACGACGGAGCGCTTTGACGGACGGGTCCGTGTGTGTGATCAGTGGTTCTGTGTTGCCAGCCAAACGTGACGCCAGTAAATTGGTATCGCTAACCGCTTTTAGGCGCGCACGGGACACACACCTCAGAAATACACACAAACACGCACGAGTACCACGCACTGACGGACACATTACACACACACGCACACACACACGTGCACACACACACCAACAGCATTACACACAGACCAGTATACACACTAAAAATCCAAGTTACATTAATGTAGCCTACTGTACTTGTCACGAATGCATGTACATGGAGAAGTTGGACGCTTTACAACAATTCAAATGCTAAACATGCCAGGCAACCACCCACACAGACATCCACAGAATAAATTACTAGGCCACGCTATCCAGAAGGACGCAATCTCTGTTTCCTCATCTGACCGACATGTTCAATTTCCTCAGCAATGTCAAATACAACTGTATCTCTCTACGTTCCTCTTTTCGCCCTCTCTCTAAACTGTCATCATCTATCCTTGCTTATGTGCAAACTCTACATCTGTTGCTGTTGGAACAATATTATGTCATCATTGTCTACCGCTTATTACCTCTGGCTGTACATTCTTAGTTACAGTCTCTGGTTTGAGCCTTAGGCGGGCTCTGAGGACCTGCGCGTGTGTGTATTGTGTGTGTGTACTGTGTTTATAAGTCTGGGTTAGCCAGGCTATGGAAGCACCTCATTAACACAAACTGACTGCTGTGTAATCATTCCAAGGGCATTTTATCCTGAGACATCTAGTTGAGACCGATGCAATCTTTGACGTGTTTTTGTGGCTTCACGTTATACAACCTCCAACAAGCCTCTAGACGGCATGAATCAGTTCTCCTCCAAGTCAGGTTCAATATTTTTGTAAGAAGAAGATTGTTGTTGTTGCTGAAAGTCTTCCTGAATGCCAGTGGAATTGCCTCAATCTTTTATCACTGTTTTTAAGAAGCAACATTAGGTGGAGGTGGTGTTTTCTTCCCCGTCTCCCCTCCTCTCCTCCTCCTTCTCTCTCCTCCTCTCTCTCTCTCTCTCTCTATCTCTCTCTCTCTCTCTCTCTCTCCCTCTCCCTCTCTCCCTCTCTCCCTCTCTCCCTCTCTCCCCTCTCGATCCCTCTCTCTCCCTCTCTCTCTCGTCTCTCTCTTCCCTTCCTCTCTCGTCTCTCATCTCTCTCGTCTCTCTTCTCTCTCTCCTCTCCACCCCCTCTCATCCCTCTCCCACTTCTGTCTCTCTCTCTTCCTCGCATCATCCCCTCCTCTGAGACCCTTCTCCTTTTCATCTGTTTGTTCCGGTCGTTTCTACTCCGCCGTGTGTTTGGCACTAACTGGCTGCAAAGCCATCCTCAGAGGATTACAGTGTGTGGAGCACATTAAGCCCTGATTTCTCACTTTCAATTCCCTCCCTCCCTCTCCCTCTCCCTCTCCCTCTCCCTCTCCCTCTCCCTCTCCCTCTCCCTCTCCCTCTCCCCTCCCTCTCCCTCTCCCTCCCTCTCCCTCTCCCTCTCCCCTCTCCCTCTCCCTCTCCCTCTCCCTCTCCCTCTCCCTCTCCCTCTCCCTCTCCCTCTCCCTCCCCTCTCCCTCTCCCTCTCCCTCTCCCTCTCCCTCTCCCTCTCCCTCTCCCTCTCCCTCTCCCTCCCCCGTCTCTTCTCCCCCATTTCACCTCATACAGGATAGATGTGACCGACTGGGGACTGGCCATCTCTCCTCCCCGTTCAACAATGCAGCTTTACATCAAAGAGCGCTTCACAGCAGAACTTTGTTGTTTTGCAGCCTCACAGGTCTATCTGAATCTTTTATGTTTTCTTCTTTCGATCCTTTTGTGCTCGTTGTATGGAGACACACATTATATATCTACGCTGGCAGGCTGTGTTTCAGTCGGGTACAATTAACCGCTTTAAAAGAGGGTGAGCGTTTTAGCTCCAGCTCCAAAGTAGATGTGTTTTTCTTTGTGCGACTCGTCATGCCTGGCAGTTTCTCTCAGCCGTTGAGCGCAGTGCCGCTCGTCATGCCTGGTTTTCTCTGAGCTTATCTGTACCTGCAGGTCACAAACACAACAGGCCTCATTAGCAGAGAGCTTGTGAACAGCAGGCCGGGAGGAGGACACACACATCCATACACGAGCACACACATCTCAAACACACACACGTGTGTGTATTATCTCTAACCAACAGCCGAGCACACATTGCTTTCCGTTTCCTCCAATCAACACGCACATCTCAAACAGCCCAAAAGCTCAGACAAAATCACAAAATATATTCCGGGTGCTTTATCCCTCCAGAGCCAGAAAATAACGTTTATATGTGGAAAATATAATTCCGTAATTCCATACAGTATGGACAGCATTTTGAAAAATAGCTTCTGAGAATGGAACAGATTATTGAAACTGACATAGTTCTAATTCCTTATAGAAATGATAGTTACTAAAATAAGTTAGACTGTGTTAGTTAGACACCCATGACCACTGAACACACTATAGAATTTCACTTCTCCTGGAGCAGGTAAACACGTGAGATCATGCATGCTCACCATATGTAAATACAGCCATACTGTATCTCTCTCTCTCTCTCTCTCTCTCTCTCTCTCTCATCTCATCTCATCTCTCAGCTCTCTCTCTCTCATCTCTCTCTCTCTATCCTTCTCTCTCTCTCACAGACACACACACACACATTCACCCCGTTATCACCACTGTACTCAAATTGGACTAGATACGTGGATTTGAACAAAACTCTCATGGTGCCAACCTCTGCTCAGTGGTTAGAGCACTGGACTGCAGAACAAGAGGTCGCAGGTTTCAGGTTTTCAGGTTCAAAACTCCCTCTGTACATTGCTTTGGACCTCACAGTGTGTGTGTGTGTGTGTGTGTGTGTGTGTGTGTGTGTGTGTGTGTGTGTGTGTGTGTGTGTGTGTGTGTGTGTGTGTGGTGTGTGTGTGTTTGTGTGAGTGTGTAGTGTTGGGTTGGGAGCAGTGTGTGACAGTACTTTCCTTCTCCAGTCCTGACCACCAGCTTTGGCCTCCAGACAGGACCAATGAGGTAATGAGGCACACTGCTGAGCTCAGCAGCCGACAGCCACTGGAATAGTCTGGAAGGATTAGAGACAAGGAGCCGAAGGGACGTTTTTAGAAGAAGTCATATGTTTATTTGGGGGCCATATATTAAGTCACATATTTGTTTAGGGTGGCCGTATATCATGTTACAGTTAGGACAGCTAGGTATTAAGGGATGTGTTTAGTTAGGGCGGCTAAGATAAGGAAGGGACTCCATTCTTATCCTCTACATTTAAAGACTGTCTGTAAATCCGAATACATCGCCTATTTCTGTCAGAGTTAAAATCTGGGACTGGAATTCTCAGAGGCATTCTTGAACTCTTTTTTTTCATCTTCTAAGCTTGTACTTAGCTTACTTTTCCCAAACAGCTCCACAGAGAAACATTGACAGCATAAGAGCGGCTGCAGAATTCAGTATGTTACTGGGTCATTATCAGGAGAATAGAATGGTTGTATTCAGCATTCAATCTAGCCTGCACTTCCTTTTCACTATATAACAGTTCCAATACTGTCCCTTGTCATGGGAGTCATGTGCATGCTGAATGCTCCCTACTGTTGAAGTGTAGGCAGAGACTTGCACACACACACACACACACACACATTACACACATACACAAACACCAAGGCATCCCACACACACATACACACACACACATACACACACATACACACACACATGAAAAATGCATAACCAGACCATTAGTCATGCCATTCATATTGCTCCCTGAAGCATCAGAGGATGTCGACACACACACACAAACTCTCTTACACACTCGTCTCTCACACACAAACGCACACGCGCGCACACACATACACATTCACCACCTTCTCTCTGCGTTTCTGCTAATTCAGCTAGAATCTTGTGGACAGAGTGAGGACAGGAACCAGGCATGTTAAACAGCATGTCTATGCACTTGAAGAACTATAACAGCTTTAAAATACAATGAACTGTTGAAGACTTCGTATTTCCACTGTAGACCTTGGCAGATGGAGAGATACTTTCATATTTTCCGTTTCAAATGAAGGTGGTTATTTTTCCTCTCCCCCTGACTGATTTAACCCGATTTAAAACGCATTTCAAAAACAAGTTTGAAAAGAAAAGAGCACGGAATGAGAAAGGCAAACGTTTCCCTGGTGACTAGGGATGTTCTCCTGCTCAGTACTTCAATCTATGGATTTACCAGAGAGCTTACACCATAAACCCTGTTTCTTTACGAAGATCCCGTGCCCTGATCCTTTCTGTGACCTCGGTGTGCTCGTCAGAGATGCAGCCTGCCTTTGAACGTGCGCCGTTTCTCTGCGAGCCTCCCCCAAGCCCTCCTTCTACGACCCGATCGTCTGCCCCAGCTCTTGATTCTCACGTCTCCGTGAACGGTCAGCTTTTCAACTGTGTCGGACAAGCTCTGTCAGCGCTGGAGTGCAGAGGTTGGCATGAATGACAGCCATACGTACCTGTTTCCATGACTCTGACTTGACCTGCACGCACACACACACACACACGTACGCAGTGACACACACGCACAGACAAACATAAGTCATCCACCCTTATTTTTACCCATGATGCACCGCGAGGGGCTCCTGTAAGTGTATGCCCGGCAGCAACCATTATGACTGCTGGAGAGAGAGGGACAAATAGATAGAGAGAGAGGGGAGAGAGAAAGATGGGAGAGAGAGAGAAATGGGGTAGAAAAAGAGGGGGCGAGAGATAGATGGGAGCGAAAGTGGGGAAAGGGATATAGCTGAGAAAGAGAGCGATGGGATAAATAGAGAGGTATGATGAGAGAGAGTATATGTCGATAGAGAGATGCTGGAGATCGTCGATGCGATCTAGAGAGATATGAGAGCGCGTGAGAGAGAGAGATAGATCGAGAGAGAGATGGACGTAGAGAGAGAGAGAGAGAGAGAGAGAGAGAGAGAGAGAGACTGGGAGGGTCTTTCTGTGTGCTTATGCAAGTGTGATGGAGGGTAGGGAACAATTCAGGGCTTTCAGCCAGAGTGTGAGCCTGGCATGATGCCCCTAAAAGACTGTCAGTTCTTGAGATAACATTTAGACAGACACCCCATGCATGGGTGGACCACTGAGGGGAAAGGGCTGGAGGCTGGGGGCTGGTGCTGAGGGCTGGGGTTGGGGGTGGGGCTGGGGCTGGGGGAGCATTGAAGGCTGTAGGATCACGTAGGATGATAGTGGACAGTGAATGTTGTTGGCTATGCTGTAAGAACCTTCTTGGATCAGTTTTCCCCTTATGTGTATGTGTCTGTGTGTGTGTGTGTGTGTGTGTGTGTGGTGGTGTGTGTGTGTGTGTGTGTGTGTGTGTGTGTGTCCATGTGTATGATGTGTGTTGGTGTGTGTGTGTGTGTGTGTTGGTATGTGTATGTGTGTGTTTGTGTTGTGTTGGTATGTGTGTGTGTGTGTGTGTGTGTTGGTATGTGTGAGCTGTTTTGTTGTGACTGTAATAGGAGTCTGAGTCACATTGAGGAAGCAGATTTGACATGAATAGAAATTCACATAAATGATTCACCCCTGATGCTGTTCGGACACAAACTGTGAGTGTGTGTTTGTGTGTGTGTTTGTGTGTGTGTGTGTGTGTGGTGTGTGTGTGTGTGTGTGTGGTGTGTGTGTGGGTGGTGTGTGTGTGTGTGTGTGTGGTGTGTGTGTGTGTGTGTGTGTGTGTGTGTCTGTGTCTGTATCTGTGGGTATGTGGGTGTGTGAGAGTGTGTGAGAAAACTTGTGAGAGAACACACAACTTGTGAACTTGTGTGTTTTTGGTGGGTTTCAGAGACACACAAATACACACACACACACACACATACTATATCATAAACTTCAAGCAGCTTTTTAGATAGATAGATAGATAGATAGATAATAGATAGATATATAGATAGATAGATAGATAGATAGAAGATAGATGATAGAATGTGTGTTTGACAAGGGCACACCTTGAATGTATTAAGAACTCTAGTCACAAATTTCACTCAGAAAGATCTAAACCTTGGAAAACTCACACACACACAGACAAACACGCACATCCACACAGACTCACACTCCAACTCTTAAGTGCTGAGTAGATCCTAAAGGTTTTTCCTCCCCATCCCTGCAGGGCTTCCTCTGGGACCCAGCTGAGCTGTGAGTCAATGAGGAGCTGTGAGGAGCAGAATGATGTTTGATGCTGTCCTTCTCTCTCAATGTCTCTCTCTCTATCTATCTCTCTCTCTATCTCTATCTCTCTATCTCTCTATCTCTCTATCGCTCTATCTCTCTATCTCTCTATCTCTCTATTTCTCTGTGTGTGTCTCTCTCTCGCTCTCTCTCTCTCCTCTCTCTCTCTCTCTATCTCTCTATCTGTCTATTTCTCTCTACTGTCCCCATTTATCGATCTCTCCCTCTTTCGCTCTATCTCTCTCTCACTATCTCTCCGCCTCTTTTTCTCTCTCTCTTAGAGACACGAGGATGAGAGGAGCAGAGCAGAAAGAGAAGAAACTGAATTTACGTAACAGGAAACAGAAGTGACCGTTATTCAGCCATACCCTCGATGGCCCCGCCCTGAATCAGGCGTCACCTTTTATCTCTCTTTTATCTCTCCGCCCACCAACTAGGCTTCTTCTTGTAAACCTTTCAAGAACAATCATGCTGTTTACCGTTTGTGTGCCAGTCTGTGTGTGACTTCCTGTTTGTCTCTCATGGTAAACCAATGAGATATATCCGTCTGCTCTGCAAAAGAGCCACAAAGGAAAGCGGAAGGGGTAGGAGAGGGAGAGAAATGGAAGTCGTTACCAGAGACTGTGCACGCTGTTTTGGGAAAGGTGGGGGGTGGATGTTGTCCTTAAATAATGGATTGTGTGTGTGCGAGCGGGGAGAGAGAGAGAGATTTGAGAGAGATGTGAGAGAGAGAGAGAGAGAGAGAGAGAGAGTGAGATGGAGAGAGAGATGGGAAAGAGAGAGAGAGAGATGGGAGAGAGAGAGAGAGACGCTGATAGCGAGAGATCGATCTGTTAGAGAGAGATGGTAGAGAGCAGATGACGATCTGCAGCTAGATATAGAGAGATAGAGAGAGAGATGGGAGGTTCTTTTCTGGAGTGTGTTGAGAGGCAGGGACATGAGGAGTGAGAGAGTGACAGAGCGTCACGTCACAGGCATGTCCTGTGGAGAAGCAGACAGCAGGGAGCTCTGGGCTCTGCCCTGCACGTCTGAACACACAGGAAGGGGCAGACACACTACTGAGCACACACTCTAGTCATGGCTGAAACAGAGCCCACAGCCACTATCAACACATAGTAACGCTGGGCAGGGGGATTTGACACTGAGAGAGAGAGCGGGAGAGAGAGAAACAGAGGAACAGAGAGACAGAAAAAGAGGAGAGACAGAGAAATAGAGAATAAAAGAGAGAGAGAGAGAGAGTCTACAAAGAGGGAATCTGAAGACAGATAGAGAGACATGCTGCTGGTGACAGTGATTGATGGATGCAGAGAACTGAATGTGATGGATGGGGTGAAGGAGAAAGCAGAGAGAGAGACTGATGGTGTCTGCCTGTCCCCAATGGAAAGCAATATAACCAGGCGGATGGTGAAATGATTCATGGCTTCTGGTGATTTATAACAGGGACACTTCTTACTGGACAACCAGCCTGCTCTGTGTGGTTATGACTGCATCGTTCTCTCTCTCTCTCTCGTCTTCTCTCTCTCTCTCTCTCACAATTTGTTTTCCCCCTTTGGATGTCAAAAGATAATTGCAACACTCTGTGTCACTGTAAGGAGGGGAAAGTTTGTATAATGTAATACCTCTCTTGTTATTGTATTTCATTCTTTGTTCTCTTCCAGGCCAGTGATCTCAGGGGAAACCTTCCTGGTGTACACATAGCCTAGGCTAGCTCCCCCTCAATCAAAACCGTTTCTCTTTACGTAGTACTGTCAACAAAGAACAAAGAAACAACGTGGTAAAAACTCTCTGGTGTGCTGGATCGAGACTTGAAAACACACCTATGTCACCACAGGCCAATTCCATTGGCTGAAGGAGATTTACGCTGGTATATGGGTTTCGGTCATAGGGCCCTTTTAACCGCCACACAGAGAAAAACGCTTCAAGTTACAGTAAAAAATGCTGGTTGATATGAAACTTTTCTTGTATAACGGTACGCCACGGTGAAAGCTAACATTGTCCCAAACCACCATTAGAAACAAGTGTGAACAATTTGGATTACAGGGAAGACTTTTTACAAAGTCTGTAAAGAGAGATTATGGTTTTAGGTATTAGGTTATTTACTAATCACTACAAAACAATGTATTGGATTGTGAGTATTTTACTTGTCTGTCTGTCTTTCTCTCTTTCACTTTCTCCGCCAGACACACTTACCTTTTAGCATGGTCGTCACAACTGAATACCTTAGAGAAAGGTACAGACAGAATCAAATGCAATTCCTCTGAGCAAACATTTCTTCTCTCCACTACAAATCTCTCAGAATAC